>BGZK01000889.1:0-256404 GCA_005406025.1 Eumeta japonica
AATTATCAAATTATATACAGATTGTTTGTGAATGTTACATTTATTTGAATTACCGAATCGAGAAAAAGAATTTAACCGTATACTATTATGTAAACGGAAAGACAGGTAAAACCTAATAATATATAAACAGTTTAATGAACTAACTTTATAATGCCTAAGTGCCACGAAAGTTGAAATCTGCTTATCACGTGATTATACTTGCGCAGTAGGCGATTTATAGGCTAATGGGCTGCTGCGAAAGTATGACCACGTGGTTCGCAGGTCGCAACTTTCGTGTTGTTGAATGTATAATTTAAGTATGAACTGTTATTCATTTAACTGTACCCATATGGTATTTTCACTCATCAATCGGTTAAGATGGCGACACGGTGCATTGCGCGCGCGCACCTATAACGCTAGCTGGCTTTGTGGTCGCGCACACTACTGCACCTTTGTGGCACGTCATCGTATAAAAATAAAATGTGCGGTTCTTGTTTTATTTTTATATTAAAAGATTATAACTTGCATTATCGATGGGTCGCCTTTACGCGCCACGAAAACAACACGATCCCTCACAACAATAATATATCTCCCTAAACATTTTTTTTTATGAACTAAGAGAAAAAAAATAACTTTATTTTCAATAAACCTACTTACCTATCAAAACATAGCCCAGCCACTTCAACGCCGTCGGAGCCATTTACAGGTAAATAATATCCTATTAATCGCTTTAATTGGTGATTGTCCATTTAAGAACGAAATATTTATTGCTGTGTCCGCACAACAAATGCTCGTACACGATTTATCATCTACATAGTTGTATCACTGAAAAATATAAATGTACACGTGTATGCACTTGCGTTAAAATAATGCACCTTGAATGTGCATCTAATCATTACTCTCTCACACTACCGTTATAAGAAATATCGATGTGGCGTAGAAAGTTTTTTTTTCGCCCCCTTTATTACTATGACTTATTTTATATACAACAATTGCAATATAGCGCTAATTACCTGGAAATAGTGCACTTGATGCAGTGCGTCCACGAATCGCACTAATAATTGAAAGCAGCAGAGATAGTGATGTCTGTTGCGTTCAAATTTCATACGCTATAAGAGCAGTTTTCATTTACCTTTGAATATAAATCTCTTCGTGATGTACTCTTTCAACCTTTACTGAAGTACATTGTATTGTTGAACTATTTTAAAAATATACTTCAATATTTAAAAGAAACATGTTGTTACATGGAATACACTAATTTCGGATTGAGGGTCGTTCCTTCCGGAGAATTTCTTGAAGTTTTCACCTCACCTAATTATACAAGCCTTTAGATTAAGCTTTTAAATTATTAAAATGATATATTAAGAGAACAGAGTTTTAGATAAAATGGAACGAATAGACGATTCCTTGAAGTCAATTTTTTGGTATTTTGTCTAATACCGTTTATACATTTATCATAACATTTGGTATTTTGCTTGTTTATTCCAGCTTATAAATTGTAATAATACTGCGTTACTAAACGCAATATTATTACAATCAGACGCAAATATAAATCCATGTCAATTTTACGTACATAAATAATCTTTTTTTTTTGTAATCGCTGCGGACTGTTATGAATATCTATAAAATTTAAATTTAATAAATAACTGTTTAGAATGGGCAAATGGAGAGGAAAGAAATAATATAATAAATAACAAATATTTTTCTCATTCAAATATGAATAATAATAGAGTAATATCAAACACATCCCTATGATGATTTTAATTAATTACTGTTTTACAACATGTTACTGGCTAGGTCATAATCCACCAGTCTCCATACAGTCTTACGCTTGTTCCGAAAATAAAGTTAAGCATTGTGATGAACCATTGTGAAGGTGCAGGTCTCATTGCCATATTTATCTTGTCTGTTAAATGAAGTAACAATGAATCTATAAAATCTAGCTATGAAATTTAGAAAAATTAATGCCCTGTCAGTAATACAGGTCGATATATGGATATAACATAAACTGCAAATTGCCAATAAAGAAAGGTAGTCCCGCCAACATCCACATGTAGGTAGATATCAGAACTTCGGTGACGATAACCCCGCACTGTGAGGACACCGTAGTGTACAAATCACGAATTCAGTCGCTATGGTTTGTAAACAGTATAGACGTTCGTTACTTATACCACTGTCAATACGGATTGATGCGTTATTGATGCATAAGTGTGTTGTGTCGCATTAACGCTAACGGACGGATGTGATTGTTTTGTAAGCTTGCAATCAAACTGCTGTTGAATCAATATCATTTGGTTTCGGAAGCGTAAGACCTGTCTAAAAAAACAACGGAACGAGTGCGAATATCATTCGTAAAGTAAGGGTTCCGTGCTGAATTATGTATGTAGATATTTCATCCATCAAAAACTCTCGATTTTTGTATGTTTTCAATACCGATGCTGACGAGATATTTGTCCAACTTTAGCTTTTGACATAGATACGTCTATGTTTTCGTTTATAATAAACCCCTTTTTTGCATGGCATTTGGTGAACAGAAGCTTAAGTACGTATTGCATCGTATGCATCTGTTGGGTGCATAAGTGAATGAAGTCGGTGAGTATGAAATCTACTATATCCACAATTCGCTAGCGCGCGGGTTTAAATTGACACGACGTTTGCAATACGTTTCAAATGGTGATGATTGAAATAGACACAACAAACCTTTTTGCGTGTTCTAAAAATGTATGCAAGTGTGTGCAAGTGTTTGTATTGTTTATTTATGTAATTACGCTTTAACGTTGCATAATTCCGGGTTGTTTTGGAGAAGCAAATCGTGACGTATGCACGTAAAACACACGACCGTAATGTGATATAGCCAATCAAGGATTTGTACGGATTTTTGAAATTGAAATTGTAAGATCCTACGAACAAATATTATTAACATTTAAATTATGACGATTAAAAATGTTAAAATGAAATTGTATGAAACTTCAATGTTTCGTTACATTTATTTTAAATTAAAACGTTTTAAACATAATTCATAATAATATAACCGTATTTTGACTGATTGTTTATTATAACCATTAAATATTTGGTTTCACTACCTACGTAACTAAAACAGAAACCTGTTGTTCATTAAAATTCGTGTTGACGGCGTTATGGTATTTCTAGATAACTTCTTTTTTTTAATACTGAACGGGATTTCCTCTATAAGCGTAACGTTGCCAGGTGTCCCGATAAAGCCGGACATAGTTAGGGTTTTTGATTGCGTGTGCGGCCAAAATAAACAGTGTCCGGCTCGTCCGGCTTTTTACATTTTACAAATGTTTGAGCCCCTTAAGTCATATTTCCTGAAAAATCATCCAGAACTTTGAAATAATTTTTTGAATGTGACCTTAACGATGGCTATTTTTGGGCTGTTAATTCTTTCATGGCCATTTATCAAAATTGCATGCAGAAAAGGCTGATGTTTCTGTAAATGCGGTTTTGGAAAACTGGTCTGTCCGGCTATCAGATTTGACGACCTGGCAACCCTGTATAAGCGTCATTCGATTATTACATAGAAAATTAAATTTAACGTTGTACAATCAAAACCACCGTTCTTTAATTCCATTCAATTTTTAAATGCATATCTGGACTTCAGTACTGGAAAAGATATTAAATATTATTAGTGTGTAGAATATTATGTGGAAGTTTAAATAAAAAACTAGTATTTTGAAAATTACGCTTCAATTTCTATGCCTTAAATAAAAAAAAAATGGAAGCCCTTTCGTATAGAATAGATCAAAAGCAGATCATAAAAATCTAGAATCTTGTTTTAGTGCACACAGCGATAATACCAAAATTTATTTTGTGACTTAACGAAAGTTATTTGATGATTTTTTCCTATCCAAATTTAAAGTCGGTTTGTCGCATGTAATATTAGTTTTAAATTTCTGACAAAAATCAATTTCGATTTAGTTATACTTCAAAATTATTTTGTGCTTTGCTAAATTTTAGCAAAAAAAAAATGACGATAAAAAGAAAGAAAAATTTATTCAGCAACACCCATTCAAACAAAAAGGTTTTCTTATATTGCCGCGTATGTATTATCATTTTAGAAATATTCTAATATATTATCTTATATATATATATATATATATATTAGCTTATGTTTATCGACTGAAACTCGATAAAGATGAGCTATAACTTAAGACTTTTTAACAGATTTTAAGTTGTTTCATGGTCGAGACAGCATCTTTTGCATTTATATTTTTTTACGGTTGATGCATTCACGTCATCAGATCATTTTTTACATTTCTCAGAATTAACATTCTACGAAAACATTTACAAATCTCTTTCACTTGCCAAGCATCAATTATGCAGCAATTAGCAAGGGACTTATGGCGGGTTGCATCGAAAAATTATTACGGCGGGTTGTATCAAAACAGGCAATTCGTAAAAGTAGTCCGTAACACTTGTCAGATTGTCCATACTTTATTTGTCAAATCTTATGGATTACTTTTACAAATTCCGTGTTTACTCTTGGTGCAACCCGCCTTTCATAATATTCTCATTATACATTTATGTAAGATCCATGATTTTATGAGACCGATATCTAATTAAGCGATTCTATAGGAATTAAATAATTGAAGTCCACGAATGTTTTACGACTACATAGAATTTGATAATCGATACGAAGATTAACCGTATGCAAAAGCGTCGTAAACCTCATTCTTTTGCAATAAGGTTAGATAATTTTGCAATAATTTTGAATATGTATTATATATTTTATAAGAGATAAATATGGTGTGGCTAAACTTTTACGTAATAAATTTGCATGTTGTATAATCTAAAAAAAAGGCTATATGTTTTTTTACGTATAAAATACATTTAAATTACTAATTCGAAGTTTATTTATAGGTTTTGGAACACAGTATGATCTGCGACTCGACTAAAGTCATAAATGAAATAAGCAATAGGCATTCTTAGTACCCAAACATCTTAAGTGTTGATGAATAGAGAGAATTGAAAAAATCAATATTAAAAATCGTTCATATTAGAATATAGTAATGTATTTAATTAACATACAACTTTATTTTTTAAAGAACTATAGTTACGATATAACTTGTTACTTTTGTTTCGAATTTACATAAAAGCTAATTGATTCCTATTTTTCGAACGAAGTTCCTTAACGCGGCTTGCGATAGGTGTTAGTTGGCAAAAATCGTCACTTAAAGAAAAAACGTTATTCCCCCTCCATTCGACTCTCTTTGAACCCTTACTCTCTCTCTCTCTCTCTCTCTCTCTCTCTCTCGCTCTTGAACCCACGCTAGCTGTTAAGCAAGTGTGGCGGCAGTGGCGCACGGCGCGACTCTATTTCCTTTTATAACATTTTGGGAAAAATATCTATCTATTATTATGTTATTGCATTTACAATAAATAAGGTCATTGACATATTTTTTTTATAGTTATTTTTCGATTTCATTCAATTCTGAAAAGGAATTTTCAATTTCAAGTCTTTATTAAACTAATTTTATGCTTGCGACATCTATTATTCATTAAAAAAACTACATATCAATAATTATGCAACTTGAAGAACTTTATAAAAAAAAAAATGTAGCTGCTTAGGGCTTTATTTAATGTTTTTTGATATAATTTATAATTCACTATTTTATATGTATTATTATATCCGATGTTAAGTAAATGAATATTTTTAATAACATATTATTTTGTATTTTTCGTTTAATTACTCTCAAAAATTGCTAATTTATTTCATTATTCCTGTTAATATAATATAAAGCGAAAGGAACTTCATTCCAACCGAATGTCCACCTCTAGTTTTTGTTTATTCTTTATTAATTACATTTAAATTAGTGTAAATTGTTTAGCTTTGTGCTCAGTCGATAATAATAGTATTTAAATTGTTGTAACTTACTCTCAATTTAATCTGAATTTAATGTATCCTATATCACATCTGCGGCACATTATGTGGGATAATATTAGCTTTATTATGTAATAAACAACAATGTAACATTTGATATTAAATTACTGTTCTAATTACTTGAAGTATTATTGCTTTAATTGCTTTGTAATTACATATTCGAAAAAGAAAAAAAATCTTACCCTATTGTATCACATATGTGGAACACTTGGTTGATCTGAAAAAATATAAATTAAATTAAATCATACAATTATAAACAAATGAATGAGGCAAAGAGTACTTAACGCCGCAATGGCCATTCGTACACTCCTAAGAACTCTCAAGCGCTGTTAGCAAAAAACGTTACTGGGCGGTTACGTAGGTAACTCCGCCTACCGCAATAACTACAAAATTATCAGATAAGTGTTAGGTTAATCACGCCTCGTACCAAAATTTTCCCAAGAATATAGAAGAAAAAATGGAAAGACCTCCTTAAGTGCAATAAAAAATTGTGTGTTTGTATTTCATACATGTAAGGAAGAAAAAATGTCCACTCCTTTAAATGAAGAGTGTCAAGCAAATAATGATGAACTTATCTAAGTTATTGATTCTTGGTAAAATGATGTTGAGCTTTAAGATAACCGGGAATATCTTTTTAAATTTAATTAGCATTGCAATTAAGTGAAAATAAATTTGGAGTAGGAGCATGCCGTTGTAATCGGCAATAACACAACAAATAAAGAACAAACGTTTGTACACCAATAAACAACACTTTTAAAAAAAAAGGACGTAAATTTATTAAAAAAATGTTAGTTACTCCGTGAATATATATTATCTCAAAAATATTTTTTTTTTCACAAACAGATAACCGAATGAGATGCAAAGACGTATAGACAATTTTCATATATCGAGAAAAACAGAACTTGTTGCTGTAAATCGCTCGAGCTTAAATGCAAGCTGTTTTTTTATGATGCTAGGTCACTACCTAGCACAACTTTTATATTAGTATTTACTATACTAGTACGAAAGCTATAAAGAAAATTTATTAGTTTGTTTTGGGAAATCTTGCATTGACTGAAGGAAGCTAAATTAATGCAAAGACCTACAGATATTTTTTTATTCATCAAAGGAAATTAAAAACAGCATATAGTATTGAAAAATGCTTATTGTTCTTGAGATTAAAACATTTTCGTTCTATGTGTACCACGAAAAGGCAATGAAGCCTCGAACACGATCGGCCTAAATTTCTTAGTGTAAACATACCCTTTCGTTGTCAAACTTGACTATATAAGCGCTTACGTATTCTTAAGTCACAATATAATTATGAAATAATTATATATAGCTTTGTAATAGCTTCAGTAGTCCATTATGGTTTTGTCTAAGAAGCGGAAACGAGCTCCTCGAGCGCGGGCACCGCGGCCCGTTATACAAATCATAACGTAATTACTTTAAAACGAAAAATTTTTACCACACCGCCGTGATTTATGCGCGTAGTTCACTTAGAGAACAATTATTGCGGAGCGCGCGGGGAATCTCGCGGTCGGGTATCCTATGAATCTCCCAAGTCGGCTATTGTATTAGCGACCGTAAAACGTCGTGGTTTAAGAGTTATTGTCGCACTGGATGTTTCCTTATGATTTGTGTCAAGTTATGACGCCGACGCACGGCCGGCGCGATATGCTAGGCCGCTCTCGCACTCGACCGTGCAAATTATTGCCCAGAACTGAGCTTCGACCACGTACGCTTCCTGTTCATTACACGAAGGGCGAGTTCGTAAGATGCTTTTTTTTTGGTTTTGTTGGCGAATGATTAATGAAACGTAATTTACAGAATAGATCGCGCGTAAAGTAAATCGTATAATAAGGTGGAACTGTTAAATAATTTATATGCATTGTGAGCATTTCTTAATTACCGCTTTTGAAAAAAAAAATGTATTATATTTGCTTATTAGTAATTTTAACGACAAATCTTTACAATCGTCTGCTGCGACATCAACATAGTATTGACTGCTTAATTTGTTTTAGTATAACCAAAATTTAACCTTTACGCCTATTTGGAATCAATATTTAATTATTATTCGAACGTATTTTTCATGCCTTGTATTTGTTTATTATTTTTTATTGTATTTGTATTGATTTTAATAGTAATAAAAAATAAATGCGCAGGCCAATGTAGTTCGGCCTGTGACGTAGAGCGCGCTCATTGCCTTGCTAATGAGAGGCGCGGCGCGGCCGAGCGAGTCCACTCACCGTCCGCGCCTTATGGGAGTTTAATAAAGATCATTAAATTTCAGCAGCATTGTTACCGTTAATAAAATGAAACGCCCAATTTATGAATTTCTTTTAATACTTTTTTTTTTATCTATTCATTTCTTTGGTCACGTTCATTTCCTATAGGTTACCACTGACCTCCGCGTGTTACGGTACTTGCATGTCCGTCTTGCTGCACCGACATCCCTATATTGTTTCATATAAACTTGTCGATTCGGAAGCTTATAATTATTGATTTCTCTTTAATATAGCACCAATTTTTATTTACTTAAAATTTCCTAGGGCGCCCCCTGCCGACTCTTCCATCTCCTCTTTCGCTCTATAAATCATTTTGTCTTAATTTACTTCCATTAATACTTTTATCTACGACTATTTCTAAACTACAGCTTTGTCTCTCATCGATATTCTTGTACACTTATCTACTTTTCAAGGATAATCTCCATATATTACATAGAGATTGCACCAAGAATGCATTAATTCTTTCATATTTCTTTTGCCACGCCCAAGTTTCACTGTTGTTCACAAGCGATAGCACCAGAATTCCATTATGAATAGCTAAATGCGCTTGTCACGGATAATTTCACTATTAACAACAACAAACAAATCTTCACTCACTTTATTTCCCATATTTACCTTCCTTTCAATATCATCACCGTGTTTAATGTCATTCACATACAACCCATTAAAATGAACAGACTTCTTCACTCGTTCAAATCTCTTACCTCCTATCAACATGTTGCATTCAGTCTTGTATTCGCTTCTATCAAACGCCATGACCCTTGCCTTGCTGATATTTGGCGCCTCTTTCGCCATCTCCTTTTAAACTAGCTTCTAACAAAAAGCTTTAAAAATATTTAAATATGAAATAAATATTTTTTTCTATATGTCCTTCTATATGGTTGGTCACGCGGGGTCAATAAACATCTTTATAACGGATAAAATCATAATTCAAATATCACTGTGAGTAACAGCTTCGCATTTGTATTCTTTAATGTGGTTATTAACGGGATAAAAATAAATGAAAAAGGTTTCAACTAGATTTATTGTGGCACATAAGAACTAGACAACTTCTTTGAAATAGGTTTTGGTAAAATTTTTTCGAAGTTGGTCTAAAACATTTAAAAACAATTTTTTTTATTAACATCATAATTTTCAACAGTATTATTCTACGAACGTAATTAAAAAAAAAACACTAAAGTTTAAAAATCTCTATAAAAAGCGAGTACATGATTTATGTACTTTATTTACATAAATTATGTACTATATCATGTATATGAAGTATTGTAATGTGTAATATATGGCAATATTGTATATTTTGGTTATCACTTCCTGCAAGTCACCGATGGGGTAAAGAATATTTGTTCATCGGCCTACAAAAGACATTTGACAATTAACTCGCTCATTTTTTTATCATCCATAGCTATTCAAATAATTTATTAAAAAAAAGCAATGTACTGTTTAGAAATTCAAAAAAATTTTTATACCTTTTCAATTTGTTTTTATTTCTCTGATAAAGTATCTGTGCGACTTAAGCCGAATTTTATAGTATCATAACCTGCACTTATACCAATTAATCCCATTATTTTTCTATACCGAAAAATTAAACGTTCTAAGAGTTATTAATTCATCACATGAATAATCATTTTCCACTGTTCTCAGTCTTATACCATACGCAAAAGAGTGCAACAATTCTTTATCAACTTTCAAAAAAATCCAGATTTACATAACAATGCACGGTGTTGCGTTTTTTCTTAGCGCCCACGTGTATAGCTACTACAGTGTAATATTCAATTTAAGTAAACTTATAAAAAAAAAAAAGCATAAAAATTCAATTCGCACGGTCACAACGGCCGACTCCGTAGGTACTTTCCATCTGAACCATATTGGGTATGCGATCCGCGGGCGCACAACGATTGGGCGATTGCAAATCGACTATTAAACGCACGAGTTGCGTTTTGTGTCCGAGAGAAGTACAAATACGCTCAAAACGAATTCGTGTAGTTACGTAATATTTATACAATGGTAATATTGAACAAAGAAAATGGAGCTCTTGGCTTTTAAAAGTACCGAAGAACCATAACTTGTTACAATAGATTAGAAAAACTGATATATAGACCTTGATTAGACAATTATGCAATTAATAATCACAGATATGATTTGATCTTTTCTAATTTTTCTTTGTAGTTAAATTTTTCATTAGTATGTAAATAAATCTTAGTTCTATTAAATTTTTCAATGAAATAGAAACAGCATTGCGGTCTCGTTATCGATAAATATCATTACAGGGGAGATATTAAAAAAAATCTAAATTCTTATTAATAATGCCACATATTATGTTTACCATATATTAATTGTTTTTCAACTTATATTCCCTCACTACACACTTTTTTATTCTTTGGAACCAATGCAACAGCAGTTGGCCCAGCCTCCCTCAGGGACGATTTCAATGGCCTCTTGAAACGGATTGACCGCCATTTCAAGACCCCAAACGGTATTACCTCTAAGCTTATCTTTAAATTTGAATTAAAAAAATGCACTATAGGTGCAACGTCTGGACCGTGTGGCGGATATTTCATTAGTTCTACACTGGAGATGTTCGAAAACACATTCTTGACCTTAGGCTCTAGCGGAATGTGCAGACGCATTGTCGTTGTGAAGGATGACTTCGTTTTGCGAACCTCTTCATTCGCTCTGCAGATCAATTATGTTTCTTAACAAGCGATATCGATGTGTAGTTGATATAGAAGTCATATGGTTGATAATTGGCACTACAGTTTCATAGAAAGCGACATCGACTCGACATCTGTCTCACATTGACATCGCTCTATTTGGTGTTACCATAATGTAGCTGGTGTTACCATATTTTGCGCTTTCTTTGCAATTCTTTCATTTCTTGTGATTGAATTTGTTGACCAAGAATCATAAAGAGACTATAGCGAGCCATTCTGACTTTAATTTTAGGCAAAAATTAAAAACAAAACACTCAGGAAACTAAAACAAAGTAGCAAAAACACTTATTTTGATCACGCGTCAAAATCGAGTCGACTTCGTGTATCGCTTATTCGTTCAAATGTCGAAAATGTATCCATAATACGACAAATGCAGCTTCGCGCGATGCAGATCCGATATCACTTTGACATCGTGTTTTCCGTGTCCATAATACGAAAAGTGTGTTCGACAGGCGTTTGAACCGACCCACATCCATATCGATATCGCTTGTCAAGAAACATAATTGATCCGCAGGAACTCGCTTACCACTTTACAGTCACTGTCTCTTGGTGTTCGAGCGTTACTGTACTGTCTCGTCGTAGTAGTAGTCTTGATTTATCAAAAGAACTGGCGTACATTTTGTTACCGATGCTTGAACTTTTTAACTTCCGTCGGCAAATTTTTATATGGAAAACACCCGTTCTACTGATTGGTCTTTTCGTGCAGGTTCAAAGCACTACACCCAGATATCGTCGTCTAAGACTATATTATATACAGCCATTGCCATATATATGGTCTATTAGGCACCAAAATATGTCTTAGTTTGTGGTGTCAAAACTAGAAATTGACACCGCAGCGAATACATGGAAAGCAAATTGTCAGTTTGACAACATAGAAGTGCCGAATTGTTTTGTGACAAATTGTACAAATTGCAATCGAAAATGTACAAAACAATAAGATGTGATTTCTCATCATAGGTTGGTTATGATTTTTTTTTTCATTATTTTATTTTTATTAAATTCGAATAAAATTTTAACTTCCACGCAGTCGTAGTTGTAGTTGACACTCGACAAATTTAATTTGATATTAATATTAAGAAAAAATATATATATATATAATTACGTTTGTCTTTTTTCTCGTTCGATCCTATAGTTTAATTTATTCCTAAGAACATAACAATATACATCTGTATCAATATACACAGCCAATGATTGTTCTCCTTTATATCATTTTACAACACGCGGTATTCCTCGAGTGCAAAGCTTCAGAAACTTCAGATGTACATGTAAAATATCTTGCATTTGGCTCAAATCAATACCTAATACACTACGGATTTGCTCACGGGTAATTTTTTTATAATTGTCAATTAGTTGTCAATATCAGTTTCGGTGTCCGCGGTCGCCGGCCGACCTTCACGAAAGTCGTCAGAAAGGTGATCACGTCCACGTCTGAATGCGCTTAACTAGAAGTACACAGAACTCTAAGGTGGAACTTCATTATCAAATGCTAATTGAAGTCACTGGTAACTTCCTTGCTGACTCCGACCACAGCGAAAATCGTTAAAAATCATGACGCGAACATTCTTTTGACTTTAATTAATTCATTGTAATGCCGACACACAATTTTCAAAACGATGCCACAATGAAAAAACAAATAGCAATCTACACAAGCTAATAGATAAGCTACTCCCAAAGCGTTCCGTTTTCATGAGCCGTGCTTAATTGTATTTTTTTTTAATATTCTCATTACAAATGGCCAGTTTCAGAATTTTTCAGTATTACCATATGTATTAAAAATATAAAAGCACTTGTAAACAGATTCGCACCGATGTATGTTAATTCTTATTAGCTGTGCGTATTGATTTACAAAATTATTAATTGCAAGTACTAGGCAAGTGTCTTACCAATTAGGTAATTAAAGAAATTTTCACAGCAGCTAATCGATTCTGTTAACCTCATTACACGATGAGCGAAATCCAAAAATTCGACACACGTGACACGAACGGCGCGCGCGTGCCCCACGAATGAGGAACGTAATGCTGACAAGCAGACCGTGATCTGTCTCACTTTCCACGACGCCCGGACGTGACATGGCTTCGCTTTTACATACGCCGTTGTAGAATCGGCTATTTACATTTTCAGGGTTCCGTAGGTTGGCCTATCACTAAGCCTACGCCACGGGTCTGTCTTTGTGTCTTTCCTACTTTTGAGAGGCTGTATGTTTTGAACTACAATGTAGATAGCGGTGGGAAAATTTTCACAGGATATATGTTACTGCTGAATATTCTACTGAATATGCTAAGAAATAATGAAAAAATTAAACATAACAACTTAAAGTAGACCCCTTAAAATGAATGTGGTTTTTATTTATTTTTTAATTTTGCTCTGTCGTAAAAATAGTAATATATACAAGCCTAAAACATAATGTGAACACAATAACATACTTTAAGGAATGCAAATAATAGTACTAGTGAGTCGGGCTCTCGCTAAGGATCCCGAATTAAGAGATAAAAAAAGTTCTTTCAAAATGTACGACACTATTATATTGTGTGGTGGTACAAAATCCTCGGTGCATTAGTCCTGCTCGCACTTAGCCGGTTTTTTAATGTTTCCATTGCTGTCTAGGTCTTTCGAGAAACAAAAATTCGAACACCTGGCCCGGGTGGTGAAATGCCTAAATGTAAATTTTATGCATATACCCGACTGACCAATTATCATTTAACCCGAGCGCTAGCTTGGAAATTGAAGATTTAGAGTGCAATTTATTTGAACGAGCCACTGGCCAGTTATTTTTTTTCAAACTTTTGTTGAAAAAGGCAAGCAGTCCTAATTATTTTATATAATCATTGCTTTAAAATACACTGCTGCTGTATAGAACAAAATATCAATTCATTTTTTGATGAAATCTATCGAAATTTCAATTAGAAATTAATTTCAATTGACCCCACATGAATTCAGTCAAGAGATTTCTCTATAATTACTTAGTGAAAATTTGATATAAATTCCATTATTTCGCAAATAGACTTTTTTTTAAATCGCCATTGGGTTATAAATCTAATATCAGCATTTTTAAAAATAGATATAAACTATTATAAAGAAATTTAATGAATTTTATTCGTCAGTTTTGTTTTATAGTGTAAAGCGTATAAATTTTATAATACGCAATATAGTTTGATTCATTTTTAGGATTTCGTAGTCACAACGAACTCTTATATTTTGGCCATGTCCGTCTGTCCGTTTCTTTATCTGTCTGTCTGTCCACGGCTTAGTTCAATATCTTAATATGGACAGCTGTAATTTAGTATAGGTTAATATCAATCACGCCAACAAGGTGATAGAACAAAATATAGAAAAGAAATTTTTTTTTAGAGTACCCCTCCCTTCACATAATATGGGGATGAATTTTTTTCATCTTTCCCATGGTGTGGAGTATCATTGGATAGCTTATTCGAAAACATTGCGGCTCCGTGAAAACCATTTTTCGATTTAGATATCCGTTTGCGACATTTAACATGTCGCAAACGGATATCTAAATCGAAAGTGTTAATTTTTGTTAGAATCCAGTGGCCGCTCCCTTATCTGGCAAAAGTTTATTGAAATTTAAAATCATAACATCCTTAACATCTGTTCTAAGTGCGTTCTTTTTAGACGTCATTCGCCGTTAACACTTGAACTCAATTAATGAGTTTACAATATCAAACAGAAAGTCGTCATCTAAGTCCGCATACTGACTAGGGAACTTAACACTGAGCGTGGCGTGGCACGCACTTGGCCGATTTTTTTCATAACCACATGCAGTCTCAGAAAGCTTTTTAAACTCGATGAAGCATTGTGTTGAATATTAGTTTTTTTTTTAATATTGATAATGAACAACTTGCTGATTCAAATAGTCCTGAGAACTAAAAAATAATCTTCCATAGACACATCAACGTCATCAATTAATTCAGTAGTAGTACAATACACATTCCGGTACCGCCTTATTGTAGTTCTATTATTGTCTCTGACGTAATAATAAGGCCCGGCCATCGTTCACGTGCTTTAATTGTGACAATCTCTGAGAGATACGTCTTTTGAAGTCTATGGGAATGTTTTTAATTTGTCTTCGTTGAACCCCTCAGAAATAATATTTTAATACTCCTATCAAATTTCTTTATTTTAAAAAAAATTGAGAATTTTCTAAAACTTTCTGACAACATTAATTTCACCTTTGTTTTCGAAAATTAACTTTCTAAAGGATGTCTACATTTTGAGTTTCTACGAAGCTGAGTATTCTGAAAGTTTTTGTGATGATGATGATTTTAGGCATTCAAAAATTTCGTTAACATTCAATGCCTAAAAATTGAGCTCGATCGATACTGTATATTTACAAAAAAATACTAATCTGTAAATAAGTCGGTAAGTACCTTTTCCAAGAACTCATTTTTGTTAAAATTTTATTTTTACAGGTTAATTGGCTAAAACCAGAATTCAATTCATACGTTACATATTTTTGAAAATAATTTTAAAACGAGTTCGTGATAGATCAGAGATCTAAACTATGATTCCGATAAAATTGTTCTAATTGCCAGACTGTATATTTCAAAAAATACATAAAACCAAGAAACAAAAACAAAGTTTATAGACTAGACGAGAGCAGTCGCATCATCGTCGACGTCTAATTTCGACATTAAGGAATTTCCATAATTTCCGCATTATGGAAGCACCGTGAATATTGATAACAATAAAAATATATTCAAAATCACTCCTACTCAGTGAATTCCTTATCCTTTTCACCGAAGCGCGAACGCGCTCAATACCCGCGTCGTGCGCACACGACGTCCAGCTACGAGTTCTCATCCGGAGCGCACAGCGCCCGATCGCTCGACGCAAATCCGAAGATCGCCGCTCGACTACAATAAATCGCGTGTTATAATTTCGCGCGTCCGTTACGCGGGGCATCTACATAAATGCCCCGTTACGAAATTGACCGTACCCCGCCGCTAACGGGGAAGCTCGCGGTACGCTGCCCACCCACTTGTGGTGATTTTTTATAAACCGTATCGCTGTGTTACCTCGACTGTTAAGCTCGGCTAGGACCACGCTCGCTCTGCTCGTAAACTATGGAGTTGTTTGCAGGAGCGGAGAAGAATTATACGTGGAGCAGGCGAATGTACGGTCGACTGCCCCCGTCTCCTCTCCTACGGGCCCATGCCAGTGGAAACGCTGTGGTGTTTGCGCGTATGTCCGTACTGACCTTACATTAAGTATTTGGAAACACAAACCGTGTTCTTAAACTGTTCGCAACGATGATGGAAACTTTTATAAATCTCTTTACATATATAGCGACTATACAGAAAAAACGACTGCTATAAGACATAAAATTGAATACCGTTTAATAATATGAAGCAAACTTATAATAAACAATTTAAATAATAAAGCTATTTTTAATTCCTATAAAAAGAATAGATTTGCGATATGTGCAATCTTTTAAGATCAGATGCAGAAAGTCGGCGAACTAGAAAAAACGTATGCAATAAAAGTGTCTATTTTTCTCTAAAGTTTAAATCATGTGATAACTGTTATTTCGTCTGTTTTATTGTGTTACACTATAAAAAAACTAGACTGGTATTGATTTTTTTTAATTTGATTTCTTTGCTATCGTTGCCAAAATATTACAGGTTTGAAAACATTTCTAAGAAAAACAAAATAATATCCAAGAAATGTACGTCTTATTTTTTATTACATATCTATTGTCTTTTCATTAGTATTTTAGATAACGGAAAGATATATTTTGATCATGAATAATTACTATGGCACTGATATTCTGCGACGTACAAATTACGCGTTCTATGAAAGGTTCTGTTACGACTTTTTCTGGGTGTTTTAGTTGTTAGTCTTGTATCAAGTTTCAATTGCCCTACGTTACTACTTAGCCACTAAGGGCATTCATAAATTCCGTCACACGAATTTCATAATTTCTGGATCAGTGCTTTCACGTGCAGGGGGACGTCATACAATACCCTTTATTTTATGACGTCCCTCTCATTTGATATGACATTACATATTTTTTAATTTAAAATTTTGAAATCAGAAATGAACGATACAAAATTTAATCATCTTGTGTGCATGGATTTTCAACCCCTTAGTATTACTTATGATTGGAATAGCAGTTACTTCGTTCTCAATCTGGATAGTCCCTAGGAATATTCGCTGTGTCAACATCCTCTTCATCCAACCATATAACATCGTCATCGCTAATCAAGCAAATAAGTCTCCTAGCACGTCTAGACTACAATAGGGTACAATTTTTAGGGACTAATATTCATGACAGATAAAACCTCATGCGGTCTCTAACGTGATTGCTAGTGTTGATTAGAAAATTTAGATTTGAATATTTTAAATTTATACGAGTGTCGTCACAAAGTTTATGAGTCGTCGTCCCCTTCGCGTGTCACACTTCACACACCCACTCCTCGTCCTTGATACGAGACGTAATTTATGGATGAGCCCTTAAGATTGATACAGAAAGATGAACCCGTGTGTATACATACGTATATAGGTACAGACAGTACGACTAACCAAAAAATAATTAGATATTTTTTATTAGCTGATAAGTAAGACGGAGACGGAGGGTACCATAAGAAGTACAGTTAATGGGTAGGAATTATGTAAAACACAACTGCATGTTATGTTATAGGATATTGCGAAGCTACGGCTGAGCACGTAAATAAAGATGAGCTTAGGTTTGGAACAGGGCTGTATAAATATCGGAAACACGTTCTCAACTTTTAAATGCTAGGTTTATAATAATTCTAAAAATGGATATTAAACGAAATACTGGGATTAAAAAAAAAACACGAAACAAGTGCCAATAAACTCGCACCCTGAGGGTTGCGTACAAATTTAAAGTACGTAGATATACGATCCGTCAAGAATCTCGACTATATGTACGCCAATTTCAATAAAGATGCTGATGAGATATCGACATTCAAGAATTCCGAAATATTTATTGTTTTATATTTGCATACAAAGTTTTCGAAATAGTAAAGTAATATAACAGGAAATTAAAAAATATTCTCACGTACATCCGTTTACATCACGGTCCACACTACTGCTGCGTATATTAAATTGCAGTAGCATTTTATTTTTAATTAATTTAGGTATAAATTAATCTATTTCAAATTTTACTCTTTATTTGTTCTTGACACCTTCCTTCTTGCGAGATTTAATGATTTCGAATCAAAGGAAAATATTGTATTATGCAGAGTTTGCCAGAAATGACCGTATTTTTTTACTAGGTTGAACACGCTTCTAAGAAGGATGATGTTTTTATAACTCCAAAAGAGCGTAGACCTATTTGATATTAAATGCAATTGGATACCTCTATCTTCCTGAGAACAGGGGTAGACAAACAAACGGACAACGGACCACCTATAAAAAATATAATTAATTAAGAAATTGCTTACAAAATATTTTTGTTTACATAATTTTCAATTATTAGTTCTATTAATTACCTTTAACAAATCCGAATTATTTGAAAGATTAATGGAAATCATTAAATACAATTCATTGAAACTTCGAAGCTTATATAGCTACATTAGCGGTCTCGCACGCATTTCACTGGGTGTAAAATTAAATTTAGCAATTTTTCGTATTACTCAAACGTGGTCCCGGTTTTGTTCCCATGGACACAGAATGAGATAGAATGAGTTCTCGATGTTTGATTCTGATTAGACTGCCGGTTCTGGTCCTCGTCCGGCTTTCGATTCCAATACAGAACTCTACACCTATTCTTGGTCCTCCCTTGGGCAGTAATGGTAGTGATAATAAACTACTATTTATACAGCAACAGACATACAAACGAACATAATATCATAAGAATTTTAAAACTATCTATAAATGATTCCGCATCGAATGATCGAAGTCTTATACAGGTACGTTCAATAATTTTTACGCGATTACACGATAATTTATAAAGAAAAACCATTTGAATTATTTGTACATAACCGTTACTCGTTCGCTTCGCTGAACGTAAACTAATAGTCAACAATAATTATTTTCTTATGGTTCAGACATGCTCATGGTTTCAATCGCGTGAGCAAAGAATGAATCCCTTCATTTTAAAAATTAACCGTTCTCGCTGACAATTCTGCTCCCGATCACGGTCTTGTTAATGTCCTTATTACTTATTACAATCCTTACAACCATCAGCGTATGACAAACACACATTAAAACATACTTTTACATTTTTTATATTATGAAAATAGCCTATAACCATCTACAGACGATTCTGCATCGAATAGTTCATGGTTGCATGGCGATACGTTTCGTAGTTTTTGCATTATGCACGGCCGAAGAAAGCTATTTTCATTATATGTATGTATAGATTATGACATCTACATAGGATGCAGCACATACAAATAGACACAATTGTGTTGAATTCCTTCAGTAATATGAAGAAAATATTTAACAAAAAAGTGTTCTCAAACTTTTAATTCTTTCTAGGTAATTTGTTATTGTACACACTGTTTCATTAGGAGCATTTATATTGATTAAATATGAATAAACCGAAAGATCTAGTCTTTCTTTCCACAATATCAGTAAATCTGACACATGCCAGAGAATAAAAATATTCGATATTCAATATAAAATATAAGATAAATATGTATGAATTGAGTATATAAATTGACGTTCGTTAACCTGTTACCAACGACAGTTTTTAGTCGACAATGCTTTCATCCCCCGTTTTACCTGTGAGTGGAATTCTCTAAAACAATGGAAGACGTGTTTATTGTTTTCTAATTCAAAGCTTATATATGAAGTTTCATGTTTTTGCGTAGTACCTAAACGGACTGACATCCCATATAAGTTTTCACGCACTATTTCATCCCCTTTGAGTTTCATTTTCGCGACAGAATTTTTCTTATATAATTTAACAAAATTAGTTGAGCTGTTTAAACGCGAAAACGTAACACGTAGACAGAGAGACAAACAAATACATTTTCACATTTATAATATTAGTACGGATTGATCCTAAAGATTATTAGGCACTAAACTCGTCAATCCTAAAGCATGCTAATGAAGTTGCCTCAAATATCGATATCGCATGCCTTAATATATACAAATACAATGAAGTCACATCCCTAACATCGGTAGCCAGTCAATTACCTCGCTTATTATCGAGTGTGTCTTTTTATTGTTGCTCGCCGACCTGTGGGAACACACTGTGACTACTGTGTCGAAGAAGGTCCGCGTATGCCTACTACACGTGTCTCACACAATCGCTCAATAATTAATGATTTTGTATTTAGTTCTCGATCGCTTTATAGGAATCTTATTGTTTAAGAACGATGAAGGTCTGCAAAAGAAAACGTGTGTGTGTGTGTGTGTGTGTGTGTGTGTATAACCTTTACGCGCACTTGATATAAAACCTCATTGCTTGGCATTGTGACAGTTGTTATCACTAAACTAAAAATCAATAAGGCATGTTAGAATTTAATAGTTAAGATCGGTCTTAACTATTAAATTCTAACCGATTCCGGAATTGGATACATGATTTACAGTGAGATCGTTTCTTATAAAAACCAAAAATAAACAATGTTTACGTATAGCGTATAAGTTTGCTCGAAATTTAAGCGATTCACTCTATGCCCACCCGGACGGAGCTGCGGGTACAGGAAGTTATTAAAAACGGACTACAATTGTTACACCTTACTTCTGTTACGGTCAAAGCATTGCTTTACCTCCTAGTGGAAAACCACAAAATGAGGCCTGAGATGTTTTATTTCAATTTCAAGAACGAATAAAGTAACTAATTAGAATAATGTTCTCGGGTACATGTGATGGAACAATCTATAAACGTACAAAAACTTATTGTCTACTAATAAAAATAATTATTTATTTCTATAATGTCATTCATTTTTGTACACGTAAATGCAACATTTCGTTAAATGGTTATCATATTAATATGTTTTGTTTTTGCTTATCTAAAATTTAATAAACATCATTTATGTATTTGACGTTTACCTGCAATAAATTAAGAATTTACTAATTAATTTGATTTATTTTGAATTTTAGTCAAGATTATGGTTGAACTTTATTAAAACGCTTACGAATTATAATATTGAAAATGCGTTTTTTATTTAGTTGCCTATTTCGTTAATTCTGGATAAAAATGAATGAAACTATAACTGATTTTTTAACATTGCTATAGGGTCATGCATTTCAATAATGAATAAAAATTAATAAAATTAAAACGGATTCTTTGTCGTTCACCCTACAGCCCAGACTTAGCATCTGCGATTATTTTCTGTTCAGATTTGTGAAAAAAAAATTACATGGAAAAAACTTAAGAACGAAAACTACTTAAGATACCACCATAAACTAGTTCCCGAAATCGGACAAAAATTACTCCTATCCAATGCCTTTAAAGATATATTGTTTGCGTCTTTGGTCAATCGAATGTAGAATAATTGGCCACTGACATCTGGAACCTGGAGGTCATTGAACTCGTTTTAAATAACATTAGTGCTTATAGATGTTTCAGTTGATAACTCAACCTCAACACTATGCAGAGGAGCAATTTCAAAATTTGTGGTGACTAAAAATTAATTATCGAATTAAGCTTTACAGAAACAAAAAAATGTTATAGGCTTTGATTTAAACTCAAATTCTACGTATAAATAGACTACCATATTGACCACTGGACCAATTGAACTCATTATTCCTAAGTGACATTTAAAGAAGAACACATTCTAAATTTTCATCGAAAATTTGAAAATTACAAAAAAAAAATCTAGGTATACGAAATGTATTCATGACCAATCCATTCATTTGGCATGTCACGTGACGCATTTGACAAAAGTTTATTTTAGTTTTAAAATTTCCCCGCGATTGAACTTCTAAAATCGAATCTCAAGTTCATGTATTCCTGATTGAGTATTTAGGTCTACCAAATCACAACTTTTTCGTTCAGTAGATTCGGATAAATTGAGCTGTGAGAGACGGTTATACGCACACGAGGGTGATCCTATAAAGGTTAGGTTTTTCCATCGGGTGTATGTAACCCTAAAAAAGGCTTGAGCGACATACGCCACACCCTCGTGTTCCAACAGACAAATGACAAAAAACGGAAGAGTACAGTCGCTCGTCATAATTAACATGTATGAACTATGGAAAAAACCTTCAATTTTCTTGAAGCTTGGGCCGCGTTGCAAATTCTACCACGGTATTCAGTTGATTATTGATATAGTATCTTTAAAAGTATACATTTTTCAATCTTTTAAAAATATGAGTGCTCATTACAATTCCAAACATGAGGAGAAGCAATTTGTGTTTGATAATTCTAGATAAAATAAAAAATAATGGTAAGCTACAAAAGGTATAATATATACAAATTAAAAATTTGAAGAGGAGGCCACATTTTTTTCTCTGGTAATAACATACAAACCACGACAATAATTTCCTAACTATAACTATTAATTATAAAAATTTATAAAAGGTTAGGATTACTTCGACACTTGAAGAAACTATATTCAGCTGTCAAATAATCTTTTTTTCGTATAAAGCTTTCATTAATTAATGATGTTATATTATATATAAAATAATTTTATAGTGATTACGGTAAGTATCGTGTTATTAGCAAATATGAGCAAAAGAATAAAACTTTACGAGGAAATTCTTTGAACACATTCATAAAACTTTTATGAAAACTTTACATTGAATCGTAATAACATATTTGTCACATATATTTAAAAATTCGTTAAAATAAAATATGACAGTTCATATTTTTTTATAATCGTGTTTTTTTGCAAAAATGCAAAATAATCGGTAAAAAATATTTGCCAATGTTTCCACTTTATTTGGATAAATATTTTTTATATAAAAATAAATAAATAACTAACATGTTATAAAATCGGACAAGCTCGAATAAGACTCGCATCCTGAGGGTTCCGTATAAACATAATTATGTATCATAATAAAGATATTTCGTTCATCAAAAGATTCGTTGATTTTTGTCTGTTTTATATACCGACACAGGCGAGATATTGGTCTCAGGAATACCGAAACCTTTACTTTTTTCCAAAAAATTTTCGAAAAATCCGATCACTTGAAAATTTTAAGTTTTCATGGCATCAAGTTAAAAAATGTTCTCGCATACATTGGTTTACGATATGGTTTATACTCCACTTGTAAGTGTAAGTATGTAATGACAAAAAGTTTCAAATTTGCACATAATTATTTATTTATATTTTTTTTTAGAGGATCTATTAATAAAACTTTATTTTTCCAATAATAATCAGTTTCTACATTTGGTAACAAATAAAATTGAAGATCTTTCTGATAGAATAATGCGAATACTATACATACCAAAACGAAAAATGAAACATATCATAGGCTTAATCATCACCTTTAACCTAAACCCACACCTACGCGGTTTTATTCAATCATATTCATAAAATACCCATTCTGCATTTCAAGTTTACCTTATTTCCGTAAAAAAAAGAAATATTCAATACATTCATAATATACTTCAGAATTAAGTTAATCATTATGGAATACGGCCCCCTCTATATCGCTTAGAGCACTATACACTAACTAGGCGTATTTTAGTTAAACTCGTAGGATTAATAAAAAAATACTATATGACTTTCGCATAATTTTTGGGTACTCACGTATCTCACGGACGGACAGACGAGTAAAGCATAATGCATGTCAGCGGCTGTGAGTAATTTTATATAAAAATATAAACTGACACGGTTCCATTTCGATATACCAAGTTTTAAATCGGACAGTGCAGGACAAGACGTGATTAAGAGCATCGAAGTTTACGTACATCTAAAAGTAGGCACATCGTCGATATTTATCGATACGCCAGGGTCAACAAAATATCTGGTTTGTGCATTCTACGGGTTTTTTTTTTTAATCCTAAAAGTATACAGCCACAATAAATTTAAAGTTTGACTTGTCATTAATATTTTTCGTCTCAAATATAGGTATCGGCGATTCATCGTCACCGAGTTTCTAGAAAGCCGTATAAATCACGGCTCGGCGAATTTATGCTTACAAGAAAGAAAAAACGGAATCCTATTTATAAAAAAAAAAGTGCTTCTCATAAAATACAATATTTATAAGTGAGAGCTTAATTTTAGCGAAATATATGTTTTATTTTTCTGATACGTGTAGTTAACTCATTAATTATAATGCTTGGAAATTAAGTGAACTCGGTTTAATAATACTACCACAATTCAATCTTTTGCATAAATTATCATACCGAGGACATGACATATCTGAAAATACTTTGTTATTTACGATTTTTTTTTTTGTTAATAAGTATATTAAAAAAAATTGTTGCCATATACGTAGACATTTAGACCATTATTTTTTCCATTTTCTTAGACATTCGGTTATTCAAATTAATCTTTCGGGGTTGATTTATAGGTCATGTAATGAAATTACTAATTTAATAATGATATGTTTCTACACACAATTATACTAACTTTCGCCCGCGGCTTCGCCCGCGTAAATATGGAATCGATTCCTACACATCGACTAATCACTCTGTAAGCCACGATCCCTATGTCGGTCCCGCTCTCTATTTCGCTTCCGGTGTCGACTAGAACTCGGTTCTATTATCAGCAACCAATTGGCATAAGTATAGAATTCGTTTTAGGTTCATGAAAGCAAAGCCAGGAGCAAAAACTGGCCATAAAATCAATAATTTCAATAACGACATGGCAAGAGATTCCTTCTAACCAATAGCGAAGTCCGCATTCAAATCCATTCGGCCGTTTTCACGTGATGGGCATATAAATAAACGGACAGACTAAATTCAAAAAAAAAAAAAATTGAATCTTGGTTTATTATCGATTTTAAGGGTTCCCAATCAATTTCTATTCTAAATATCAACAATGTACTAGCTTTCCACCCTTTAAAACTTTATTATATGTATGATTATTGTAATACACAAAGTATTTCTTCTGCGCTCTTAGACTTTGATCAAATTTTAAAACAAAAATGTAAACGTAGATACAACATAGAAATAAAACTATAAAATGACCTATTTTATTGGAACTGACTTGCTTGTTAAAATAATTTCTTAGGACTTGTCAAACAAATTTTGCAATTTCTAGAATTCTTTAGGATTCGTCCAAACTCAGACCCAACCCAAACTATTTAAGAAGGTATTTCGCTCTTTTGCTTGGTTCAGTTTCCTGTAATGTCAATAATATTCAATGTTCCACAAATAATTCAAAAATTTCAGTGGCATATGTAAACCTAATACTGTCCAGAATTTGTTAGATATTAAAATTCGGGTTTGCCTTCGGAAGGATATTACAAGACTTCGATTGACGATTTAGGTGTTAGGATTTAATTAAAAAAATTACTGCGTTGTTCATTTAATATGTAAAAATAGAATAGAAAAATTATGTGTTTTTTAATAACTAATGCTTGTCGTTTCTATGTTAGGTACTTTAATATCTCATAATTAATACATTAGGAATCACATTCATGAACTTCAAAATTGCTGAGAATAAAGTAGGTATGATTATCACAAATTTCTCTTTTTTATATAAGTCTAATTAAAGCAATGTACTGCATTTTCTTGTAAAAAGAGTTGTTGTATTCGTGTTGGTTCGACTAGCACTCGTTCGGTTGTACACTACGCAATTAATATTTAACTGTCATTATTAACATCATCTGTTTTACTACATAACAACGACATAAGTAATTATACTTCAAAATTGCGCACTTATAGAAAATTTTTGGTCTCACCCGAGCATCTCGAAGAAGTATCGTGCATTTTCTGCCTTTTCTTACATCGTTCCCGCCGTACTATCACAAAAAAGAATTACTAACATTCTCCACTGTCGATATAATTTAATATTCGTCGTAAATAATTTATGCAATTCGATAATTCGCAAGCGTGCGATTTGGCGCGATTTCGCGCGACGGCGCGTACGGGTCCCGCCGCGGCCGTGCGTGCGCCTCGAATGGCGGGCCGCCGCGTGCGCCGGCCGCGCCGCCGCGCCGCGGCCCGCGCATATCGCACCTAACCTATTTACGCTGAAGCCGTATGAAACTGTACGAGGCGCCGGACGTTGGACTTGTAAATGTTCACGGTCTGCGGGCGAAACTTTTTGTACGATGGACGCACTCGTCGTATGTCGTCGCCGATACGGTTCGATGGATTCATACAACAAATTGTTGTTGTTCCCAAATTTAATGTGTTTCGGTATCATTTTATTTGTTCGATTAAATATCTCTTCACATTCCTCACCATAATGTCTGTGTCGTATTGTTGATTGATAATCGGTAAATATATACAAAGATGATTGGATGGGATTTTCTTGAATGTGAACTCATTACTGACTGTTGGAAAATATTACCACGTTCTGAAATACATGAAGCGGAATAGGTATATGTTAATAAAAATCAAAACGTAATCAAAATTCATTATAAGCAATGCACTTGTAATGTTTCATAAATTCTTTCTCGTAAAATGTGTTAAATTGAATTTTACACTTTAAAATGCACACTTAAAAAGCACTTCTGCAATGTTTGTGTCCATAACGTATAATAGAAATATACTTGATATTACAGTGGCTACGAAAATTATTCCTAATTTGATTATTGATTTTATAAGAGTTTAAAATAATTACCCTTTCTCTTTTAAATTATATTGTATTTAACTTTGTTATCCAGCTTGTTTGAGTAGATATGGTTTTATATATACACATATATATTTTAATAAAAAGAAAGAGTTAGGAATTATCACAATATATCTCAGAAACACTATCGCAATAAATATGCCTATCATTTATTGAATGCATTTGTATGATTTATATTGCATATTCTGCGCGTGAATTTTAACATTCCCAATACAAAAAAAAATATATTCAAATCTAGACATATGTATGCATAAATAATTTATACCTACGACTCTAAAGTGTATTTATTGCTTACGTATACACATTAAATTCAACTATTTCGATATGCAAAGCTTTCTTTGTAATAAATTTCAACAAACTATCAACAGTTCTCCTCTGTGATTAAACCATAAAAGTAGTTTATCGTCTTACTTTATCGCTTCTGCCAATACCAATAAATAATCCATAAAATCACGGAACAATCAATTAAAAATGATGCCCAACTCGTTCATATAAACCGCACTATTAAATATGAGAATAATTATTTAATCAAAAATAACGTGCACGTCTCCCTTCCGGGTATAATATTTTACATCAAGATCAAACAACTAATTTATTGAATCACGTAGCTGTCGTGCGCCAATCAACAGTCCATCATACAGCTGCTCAATGTGAAGTGTATGCGGTAGTGCGAAATCAAAGCTATTTGACAAAAAAATACTGACATTTTTCATTATCATTATTGCTTTAAGGGGGAGTTCTTCTACACCCTTTTCCGTTGCAAGTAAGCTCTGCATTACTTTTTATGTAAGTTCTAAGTTACCGCATTAATTTTTATAGAATCGATATTAACCACATGTACTACTACGTAAAATTTTAATTTTATGTAACAGAAACGAAATGTACTAAATTAGACGGTAATACACTACGTACGTGCTTAATAATAGAAAAAATAAGCACGAAAAATAAGCCGATAACACCAATAGGTACATGATACAAAATTGCAACAATTTCGCGAAATGATCTATCAAAATTTTCACATTTTTTATATTTTTATAACCATAGATTTGTTATTGATCTTTTGATATAATTTACTTAAAGTCAGGAATTGAATGATGGTAACGCATTTTTTCGAATGTTGGTAATGTTTGGTAATAACTATTAACTTCAACAGATATCACTAAAACACATTCTCACATCTAAAATCAATAATAAACAAAACAAAATCGCGATATCCAGCGCATTTTAGGTGCAATGAAATTAAAAAACAAGTCAAAATCTTCTTTTTTACCATAAACTATAAAGCTTTTAAAAGAAAATAACTTTATCTATTAATCTAATCCATATTTCATTTTAATAAAAAAACAATATACAAGTTTTTTCACCAGGATTAAATCTAATAAATAATATTGACTAAAACTGTGTCAAAGGATATTATTCAGTTTTGTTTTCAAACGCGTATTAATAAATCGCAGAGATATTTGATTATATATTCAATAAATTATATCGTAGACAATCGTACTCCCTGTTTTTAATTTAGGAAGAAGTTAGTTGGAAGTAAGGAAATATTCGCAAATAAAAATACTCTTGCGCAAATCTGCCTTTTCCACAATTCACAATTCGAAGCATTTTTGCGAGTGCTTTTTTTTATTTGCCCTATGTTATTTCATTATTGAAACTATTACCAAGTGGATTTCAAACCATCGATTCATAATTATCTGTATCGATATCCATTTCATTTATTGTAAACGTATTAGCCAGATCGAATGTTGTGATTTATTGTCGTAGGCTAGTACATTGTATTTGCATTTGTTGATTACGACGCTATTGTTATAAAAGCTAATGCATAGCTTCTTAAGGGTGGGGTTTGACAGCACAGGTTACTGGGGTTGGTGATTGTCAAATTGGCGCCGTCGGCTCTGGTTCCCAAAATAAATATATTTGCCTTTAGAAATAAAAATTAAAACAAATTTAAACTAAAATGACGCGTGGTTACCTTTTGAAATATGATGAAATATTCAGAACTTACTCAGGGCAGTAAGGATTTCAAAACTTGAAAACTTGGAAAGTTATTGAAGCAAATTATTTTATAGTGAAGAGGTGCGACGTTGTATTGTAAATATTTTACAAATAAATATTAAGAAAAAAACCAACAATCACACAGATGTTTTAGTTGAGTAAAACGGTATACAACCATCACATAATTTTGGTTGATGAGTTCTCATCTTAGCTGTTTCTCTAAGACATAGAATTAGGGAGATAAATACCTAACTAAATCTGCTAGGTCGATATAAGATCGAATTGAGTTCTCGATAGGCAAATGCAAAATGTAGTTAGGTCATGTATCTCGATTGAAAAGGTTTCAGGTCAAATAACGGAAAAATTGGGATATTTTTATGTAATAGGCCATATATATCCGTATGTTGTACAATGAATGTAAATTAGGATGTAGAGTAAAAGGGTGAAGATGGAAACGTATTTTATTCATATCGTACTGTATATGATATTGCAGGTGTAAATATAACTTTAATGTAAAAAAAATGTATAAGTGCTAATTGAAATCGCGTGGAGAGGGTTCCGTACAATAAATATGTTATCTGCCATTTTTTTAATATGACCCGAATTTGTTTGAGATAACTGAAAGAATTGCTAATACAAATTTGTCCGCACAATATTGAGAAATTTACAATGTTATTTTTAGATCATAGACTTGTTATAAGTTTTCCTATATTTTGTAAGTAAAGAAATATTCTCTATTTTTCTTTCTGAAATATAAGGGTGAAAGATCAATATTCAACAAATTTGTCAAATAAAGCTATTTAGTTCAAAATTATAAAGACGGTATATACGTGTATATATATATATATATATATATATATATATATATATGCAGTTCAACTATCAACATTTACTCAATGAAGAACTAAGAAAAAAAACTGGCCAAGAGCACGTCGAATCATGCTCCCTGTAGGGTTCCGAAGCCGTTAGAACAAAGAAATGTACTCGAGATGAAAAAGTGCGTTGTTGCACATTTTCCGAGTTTCCCGCACTGAATAGTTATAAGTATTTTAATCGCCTATAACTATCTCGTATGGTATGTCGACTATTACTATTAAACTGATGCAAACTGAAGTACAACAACAAAAGAGCGTATCTTCATGGCACTCACGTCCTTCTGTTGAGAAGCGCAGTTTACGGCAAGAACACAAAAACAATATATCCGATCATGTTTAAAAAAAATTTCTTTGATAGGAATTATTACGCGTTACCTAGGTTACTTTTTCATATTTTTTTAGATACGGTTTAGAAAATAAAGGCCCCGAAAATAACAATTCCTGCTATTTTCGGAGATATTATTTCTGAATTTAGTCACTTAATCAGAAATAGTGCTTAAAAACATTAATGTGTTTTTAAAAGAACTGTTGAATATGTGCCACGCGTTGGTCTTTGCTGAAAAAAAATTTATCAGCTTCTGTTACATGTATGGTGAGGCCCTAGAAATCTTTATTTTTGTTCTCGCTTAAAAAGACAATAGTTTTTACAACAGGAATCAAGAAGAATAAACAACATTAGCATAGAATACAGTAGAAATTAGAAAGGCTGCAGATGAACTGTTCCAACTCTCAGAAATGGACGTCAAAGCCTGCACCAATCAAAGGAAACGAAGAATGAAAGAGAAACACAAGGAACATACCCACCCCACTGTATTTGTTGACACACTATAGTATCTATTACCTATCCCGAATCCAGTTTCTGGCTAAAGGTTGCACGAAAACCGGCTGGCTCGGCCGGACGGACGGACAGACGGACGTGATAAAACTATAAGGGTTTCGTTCTTACCATTTTGGCTCGGAACCCTAAAAACGATGTTCCGCCATTGTTTTGTTATTTTTCTGTCTAAAATGAGTGAAACTAACTTAGAAATTCGGTACATTTTGAAGTTTTATTACAAAAAAGGGAAAAATGCGACGTCAGTCGCGAAAAAAAAATTGCGACGTTTATTATGGACCTAATGCAGTGTCATTAAGAGTAGCACAAAACTGGTTCCAAAGTTTTCAGTCCGTTAAATTTAATATCAAAGTAAACATCGCTCTGGTCGACCTGTTACGGATAAAGTCGATGCCATTTTTGAAGAAGTAAAGCATAATCGGCATATTAGTTTTTACGACATAGCTGAAGAGCTGGGGATTACCACAAAACAGTTTTGGCCCTTTTGAAAAAAGATGGATATACAAAAAAGCTTGATACTTGGGTCCGACACGAGCTCTCTGAAAGAAATCTAATGAATTGTGTACTCATTTTGCCATTCTCTATTAAAACGGAATGAAACCGAACCGTTTTTGAAGAGATTGATCACTGGTGACAAAAAATGTCTTACCTACGACAACAACTTGCAAAAAATATCATGGTTAAAAGACAAAGAAGCTCCACAGACTATAGCGAAACCAGAATTAACTCGCAATAAATAGATGCTGTGTGTATGGTGGGATTGGAAGGAAATATCCTTCATTATGAAATTTTACCACCGGGCAAAACTATCAGTTCGGATCTCTTCTGCTAACAGCTGATGAGACTCAAGCAAAAAGTAGAGAAAAAACGGTCGCAATCGATCAACAGAAATGTTGTGGTTTTACACCATGCTAACGCCAGACCACACACATCTTTAGCCAGTCAGCAAATATTGAGAGAGTTTGGTTGGGAAGCGTTAATACATTCACCACATAGCTCTGACCTTGTATCCTCAGATTTTTGTCTGTCAGTCTCTTCGGACTTCTTTAGGTAGTATTAAGTTAAGATCGACATAGGATTGTCAAAACTACTTGTCGCAATTTTATAATCAGAACTTTCAAAATGCCTACAGGAATGGCTGTAGATATTTTAAGATCCCATTGGATCGACCGACAAAATTCGACCGATAAATTTGCAGTAAGCGAAAATAAGTATCTTATAAGCGTCTCATAACCCCAGTTCATCGAACGGATTCCTATCCCATATTCTAAACTACACGGAGCACCAATCATAGACATTGTTTAAAGTTATTTAAATGCGTTACGTTATAATCGCCCGGTACAGATTTCTTCGATTTCAATAAAAATCATTCGTAGAGCTCGTTCGCCTGTAGAAAAAAATACTATGGCTGCCTGTTAACAAAAAAAAAACCCACCTCTCACAGCTCTATCGGAATCTCGACATCTCGTTCAATGGAAGTCATTTATTATAAGCATACACTCGACAAAATAGCACGTTATTAAAATTGAATAGCCCGTAGCCGGACGCTACCGTACTCTATTACAACTCATTATATTTCTTTCATGCTGTGAACATTGTTGGTAGTTTTTTTTTCTGAGTTTCTTCTGTATTAACTTGTCCAAGTTACCGTTTATGTTATTTACCGAGCGATCCGCGCGGCCTACTTGTGCGTAACCCGTGTTACACACTTAATTATTTGTTTATTACGAGCCATATCTAGACGTTATCGCCGTGCGTTTCTGTGTAAATTCTGATTAACCTATTGAGAACGGTCCGAGTTTTAAAATAAGCATTATACCAATTGATTATTGATTTCGAATGAGAAACGAAATTTGATTATATGTACTCAATTATTATTATTTTTTATATCTATACCAGTTTCCGACTGAGAATTCGTCTGCGTCTACATAAAATTGGTTCCTGCGTTTTTTTTTATCGATCCCATTCCTATTCTTCTATCAATATATCTCTAGATCCTGACTCTTATTCCTGCAGTGGTTTTGATTACGATTTTTGTTTCCACTCCTTACTCTGATCCATATCCGCTCTATAACGATTCTATAATCCGGTGCCAATTCTGACCTCACCCCACATTACGGATCCAGTTTCGCTCTTGATTCTAATCTCGGTTTCGATCCCTACCAATCCTACTCGTTCAATTTTAATATACGGATTCCAATCCTGGTTCTGCTATCGTTCTAACTTTTAAACCTAATAGCGATCTCGTTATTCATTCTCATCTAGGCCTCGGTTCGCATTCCAATAGCATTACTATATATCTGCAATGTTTTATTTTATTTTAATTAAATTATACATGACGGAAAATTAATAAATGGACAATATTTCCCATTTATATCATAAAATCACATTTTGGCTGCGGCTCTGCCTGCGTAGATGAAAAATCTTAATCGAAATTTTATTATTTATTGACCTAAACTTATTTTCATTCCGTTCAAGTGCGAATTCAGGGGGTCATGCTGGTCACGAGCAAGTCCTAACTGAACCTCGTATGTATGACTCCGCCCTTGATTTCGTTACCAATTTTTCCAATCTTTACCCTATTACCCATTTAAATCTCTCTCTTTTCTCTTTTGCTCTCTCCTAGAGCTCCTTCTCATTCGTACTTTCTCTGGATTTCCTTCCCCTGGATCTTCTCACTTCAAATCTTCCTATCTATCCTACCATTTGTTTCACAATCTCTCATCTCCCTCCCCCATACCTTCCCATCTCCAAACAAAGCGATCAAATAATATTTATAGGTAAATATACATATATCTTATATTATAGGCAACTGTGTGTTCATCATCAGTTTGCTAAATTTTATCAAAGTCCTCTTGGGCAGAACCTTGGGAGAAAACTATAGTTAATATTAATGTTAAGCTTAATAATGTTTTCATTTTATGATACCTATAAATATCTGGTATACACTTACACAAATACAAAAGGAGATTGTCCATTCCATAATATTCGTCTATAGATAAAATGACTTCACAAGAGTGGTCAGTCATGGTTATTTTGACAAATTTTGTAGTTGGTTATTGCTAACTTGGCAAGACATTAAGTGAAAACGAGGAATTTTCAAAGAAAAATAACAAAGACGTTCTAAACCATTTACCGTCTTATAAATTAGGGTGACTCTACGGAGCAAAGCACGCAAAAACAACGCAAATGTAATGTGTATTTCATTACTGGACCTTCGGTGTATTTAAAATAGTAGTTTATACATTAAATATAGAGAATATTTACTCTCTTACTCTAAATATAAGTACCTACTATAAAATACATTTTTCGTGATATACTTTTGTTAAATTCAAATTCAAAATATTTTTGTTTCATGGGCGTTGCTTAAAATAACTCATTACATTTTATGGATTCACCTCTCGTTCAGTACGCAATTTTCCCTCAAGAGAAACGAACAAAAAAACTTGAGACTAACTCTTTTAAAATTTAATCATCAACAACTATAATGACCGAACAGAAATCCATTACAAACAGAAATAACCCGGTATAACAAGTCTTAGATTATGCCCAACGATATGTTTCCTATGCACATTAGAAAATTATATAACATCTTTATTATTTATTAAAGCTTTTATATGTGTATCGTACTAAACATGTATATACACATATAGAGCCTCTTAAATGATTTCTTGACATTATATATCATGGTGCACGTAAACGCATGTGTATATAAATTTTTTTTTGAAGCTGCGAATTTGTGGCATTGTGTCGAATGCTAATTTTCTAAAATATTCATAAATCCTTTCTTATGCATATTAAACTTTCACATGTAAATTCATATAAAAATCAAGAAACAATCGGGTTCCTAGATAGTAAATCATTCGAATGGCCCGCTTACTTAACAAGCACGTACCATAAATATTAGCCACAATCTCAACATAAGATGGGTAAAATTTAGTATCATAGAATAAATTTAAGTAAATCATTCGAATGGCCCGCTTACTTAACAAGCACGTACCATAAATATTAGCCACAATCTCAACATAAGATGGGTAAAATTTAGTATCATAGAATAAATTTAGTATCATAAGCATATGCGAAAACCGAAATAACGGAATCTGTTTGGTATCGATGATGCTAAATTTATTGTAGGGCACAATTCCATAGTCTACAAAGAAACCTTATAGTTGCTCAACGTCCGTCTGCATGTCTGTCTGTCTTCCCGCGGCTTAACTCAATAGCTCTCAGTACTAGATAGCTATAATTTGGCATTGGTATACATAGCAATCACGACAAAGTGGTATAATCAAATCTTGAAAAAACATTTTTCGAGTACTTTTACTATATGTAAAGTTGAAAAAAAATTTTTTTTCACATCTAGCCCATGCTAACGGGTGTCGTTGGATGGGTCGTTGAAAAATATTGCGAATGTACTTTAATAATTAAATTGTATAAGCAACAGTATTAACTTAATATGCACGTTATTGTAATATAATATACTATTTGCTTTTCTTTTACAATTGTTCTTATTATAAATATAGTTAATATATGACATTTAGTTCTTATTTAATATATTATCTGTCTAATAACGAAAATCCCGTCTAAATCTACTTAGTATTCTTAAAGTTTTATACGTATATACATTAACTGAACATGTGTATATATGCAATTGATTGATTACAAAAAGTATTATTGTTGTGAATTGCGCTCACAAACTGAAAGTAAATTAAAAGTACAAAATTATTCCCGTAAGGAAAAAATATTCAAGAATAGAATATTAAATTAACTCCGCCCCCAGGCTCCGCCTTCATTTCGGCGATTTTGATGTGTGTTTACATTCTTTTTGAATGAATTTTGTTTTCGGGGTGGAACTTTCGACAAACAATAAATCTTGCTTGTTTATATTAGACGTGACATATTTATGACTTATTTGTTTTACATAATTTATCGATTTATTTATATTTCAAGAATATTCTAGACGGTTTTTCAACCAGTATAAAGACCAGAATGAAACTAGAGATGGGAGAGTTTTGTTTCTGCGACCAGTTTGTTCACAAGTCAAGTGCGGTTAACGACAAACGTTCAAGTTGTTTCGTAGCAATTTATTATGACTGTATTTCTGACTATACGCCTTCTGCTTTTTTAAGTGCTTCTTCTGTTTATCATTCCCCGAACCCAGATAGTATTTATATAACAATGTATAACAAATGTGGATGGAAGTAAAATAAAAAAAATTAATACCTTTATCGCTTTAACTTATTGTTTTCTATTGTCATTAATTTTGTATTCGTTCATAAGTGTGTAACACTATATGCCTACGTGAAACTTTACTGCTTGTGGGAAGGAGAAATAATAAATACGACCAACGCTATGCTTGTGAGCCACAAAGAAAATTTGTAACCTTTATGGACCTAATGCAATGTCGATAAGAGTAGCAGAGCATTGGTTCAAACGTTTTCAGTTCGGTAATTTTGATGTCAAAGTTGAACCTCACTCTGGTCGTCCTCTGACGAATAAAGTTGATGCCAATAAGGAAAAAGTAGAGCAAGATCGGCATATTAATTTTTACGACATTGTTTAACACCTGAGGAATGACCACAAAACAGTTTGAAGCCATTTGAAAAAAAGCTGGATATACAAAAAAGCTAGATACTTGGGTCCCACACGAGCTCTCTGAAAGAAATCTAATGAGTCGTATACTCATTTACGATTCTCTATTGACACATAATGAAACCGAACCGATGAAGAATGCATTATCTACGACAAGAAGCTAAAGATCATGGCTAAAAGGCAAGCAAGCTCCGCAGAGTATACCGGAACCCGGATTAACTGCAATAAGTTTATGCTAAGTGTATGGTGGGATTGGAAGGGAGAAATTCTTTATGAGCTTTTACCGCGGGGGCGAAATCATCAAATTGGATCTCTACTACCAACAGCTGATGAGACTCAACCAAGAAGTATAGAGAAAACGGCCGGAATTGATCAACAGAAAGATTGTGGATTTTCACTATGATAACGCCAATTCAAACACATCTTTAGCTACTCAGTAAATAAAATAAAGCTACTCAGTAAATATATTGAAAGGGCATGGATGCGAAGTATCCACCAACTATTCACCAATCTTGCATCCTCAGTTTCGGTTTCTTCAGAATTTTTCAGGTAGTGTTAGGTTAACATTAAGAGAGGACTGTCAAAACTACTTATTGCAGTTTTTTGATTAGAAGTCTTAAAATTTCTACGGCAATGGAATTGTGTTACTACTTACAAAATGGCAACAAGTTTTTGAACAGAATAGCACACTTATAAATAAACATAAATAAAATATGATAAAAATTATCTAGAATTCATATATAAAATACGAATAAACTTTTTCTCCGACCTTATATTTATACGTAAATAGGTTAAAAGTGACCAGTTCATTAGTTATTTCTCCTCTGTTCATCAATTTTTTTCTCTTTTTTTAGTAACTATTGAAGAGTTTTTAGAGTTATCAATAAAAAAAATTGGAAACGTTAAATAATTTTTTTCACCGTCGACGTAGGTTCGAAGTCTTTATTTAGAAACCTCTATTCCTCATACTTCATGCTTCTTTCGTCTACAGTCTACAACCTTTGCACAATACTCAATACAGTATCTATGTTAGCTGCAAGGCGAATATGTCCTTAGTGTGTATTGTTTTTCAACGATTACTAATATTAAATTTTTAAATTTCATAGATATTACAAAGAATTAAAGCATTATTATCGGTGGTACCGATACCACACAAGCTAATGTATTTGAATGCACTCGCAGCTAATGTTATAAATTAAGATTTAAAACAAAAAATGTGCAATGATTACAGAGATATAATCTTGATTGAATTTCAATAATTGGGCGATCGCTAGTTAAAAGAGATGAGTCATTATTATTTAATAATAGGGCAAAAGTGGAAATCCATAAAACAGAAAGAAATGTTATGATCTTTATGACGAAAGGACTTTTATAATAAAACGGAAAGTTTTACTGAGTATTTTAAAAACTGTTCAAAAATTGTTAAACATATTTATATAACAAATAAAAAAATATTAGTAATAAGATATAAAAATAGCATAAAGATAATAAAAAGTAATTGCGAGTGTCATAAAAAACGAAATTTATAAAATTAATGGTCGTGATCATGAATTTTAAGTTAAAATAAATGATAAAATGTAAATAAAAAATGGATGGAGCCGTGTCCCCTGCACGATCGTTGGTTTAAGGGGAGACGTCTATGTACTGTATCTTCACCAAGTAACACATTTTTTAAGAACTAGGCCACAGGTGCACTCATAGCTTTAAAGTTCTTCAACAACCACGATCTATCACATACGTCACATTTGTGGTTAAAGTTATTGTTCAAAAATACATTACGAAGCTCTCTGTGGCTAACGCCCATCGCTTAGTGTATTCCTCCGCATGTCCATGTTACTCCGTTTGAACAGTTCGCTCTAACTTGGCTACCTAGGATGTCCACTGAGGAGCAGGAGTCGGTCATCTACCTGCATCGAGGCTACACATGACTCAGCTGGCTCAATTCTGGGCCTTCCTTATCGGCTTGATGCAATAGTATTAAGGTTTGGGTATGCGTTCAATCTGGCGAGGTCACTTCGTCTTTGGGACCATTTACCCGAAGTGACTGGTCGTGGTTGGGGTTCGTACCCCAACCACGACCCCAGGTCCCATCTCTTTTTTTTTTAACCGATTCCCGCTGTTTTGACGTATAAGAATCACAAATCCTAACTAACATGACCATCTTCGTTTTAATCCGCAGATGTGCTAATGATTAACAAGCAAATAAAATCTTGGAAGCGTTAAATTTTATCTCAAATTGCGCAGTGTATCACGCGCCACTGATGCCATCTAGCGGCACCAGTCAATGGCTAATTTACTCTACTCAATCATATATAAATTAATTGCTATGCTTTCGCTATGCTATGCGAAAGCAGCTATGTTTTCGTTGCAAGCGGTTATAGCAAGTGATGATCTACTACCGAACTGAAAAACGTTTCACGTCGTAAGACATGGAAGTTGGTGAAGACTCAAAAATTTATTGCTGTCATTCCCATTTCGACTAACAAACCTTTTTTTAAATTCATATTGTTTTCTGATGACAAAAAAAAACAAAGTTGTTTCGATATTCAAAGGTGGTAGTTCCATACCACCGGTACTGAGTAAGTACATATATGAAATTAGATCCTAAATCAACTGTTTCGTGATTTCTAGGAGGCGTTCGAGTGTGTAAATCACGAAACACTGATGAGGAAAAATATTTAATATTCTTTCTTCCGAATGTAAGGTATGGATCTACTAATATTTTAATAACAAACGAGAAGTTAGAGTTTGTTGACGTTACTATATTCATGAGAGTTACTTTAGATAATAGACTACAATGGAGTATTTATTTCCTCTTCACATCTTTTTACTTTATATACAATAAATGTGTCATCAGCAAACGACACTTTGTCAGAAAATCTTTTTACCAAACACAATAACTCGTATGAATTTAGTAAAAACAGAAAAAAGCCAATATAGCCATTAAAGTACCCCCATTTATGCAATACACGTTTTTTTTTGTCTGTCTCTATTGACATTTTTCTTTTGCATCACCGTTTTCACTATAATATTTCAATCTAAGCCGTAACATTTGATATCTACAGAAAGAAATACTTTTGATAGATTATAACAGACCTCTACGGCATTTTTAGAGCTTTCTTTTTCTACAAATATATATTTGGAAAGCAAAACGTCAGCAGACCAATTCTATAAATTTTAAGTGGTTTAATTGGTACCGTGATGACGTCAAAATTACGTTAACCGAGGGTGCGCGGCGGCAACTAGTCTGGTCGAGAAGTGAGTTTTCTGCGAAAAATAGTTGGCACAATTTTAAAAATATGGGGTTTGGCCTTTTGAATTCAGAATTTTATTCTGAAAAAGGGGAATTTTGGAATTTTTTGCTATTAAAAATTGCAACTGTTATTATCAAAAAACGACGAGAGAAAAAGGTGGTCTCCATTTTTTAGCAATAACTTCTAAAATATTTTAAAAAGCTCCATTTTAAAAAAAGATTCTGAAAGAGGAGAAAATTTCATGAAAAAAATTTTGACTCCCAAAATTGTAGCTCCATCATTTATAATTTTAATTTAACGTTGAAAATAGCGTTCCGCGCGGCAGTTTCAACGTTGTCGCGTCGCCGCCTAACAAACTAAGCGTCACAAAATATTTTTTTTATAATATTTATTATCAATTTAAAAATTTGAATAAATTATAATATCATTAAGACACTTAAAAGAATATAATCCAGTTTACAAAAAAAAATTGACTTTATTTTTGTTTAAGTTATTCAATAGTTAATTAAGTAATTTTTCATGAACTTAAGCTAACATAAAATCTGTCATAAAAGTTTAAATAATGTAGCTAAAAATCTTTTTCCTCTTGGAGCCTATTCTGATATACTCAATAAACAAGATTCCGGTATAACAATTTATTAAATCTTTTTTATTTGTTTATAATGATTTTTCGAAGTTAACAAAGAAAGAAAAATCCGGAAAATGTAGTTAAAAAATTTTTTTTACGAAATCTTTGATTTTTACTGTTTTTTATCTATTTTTTACATTTCATTGCTTAGTTGAAAATTTTTTTACATCATTTGTTTACAATTTTTTTATAAATAAATAGACAAATTTAATATTTTTAAATTTTTTTTCCATTATATTATCAAAGTGAAATAATGATTTTAAGAAAAAAAATTTTTTCTTGCAAAAATTTTTTAATTGTTAACAATCGTTTTTTTTCTAAAAATCATAATTTATAATTTTAAATAGAATTAAAAAAAACAATTCTTTTCAACAACATTTTCATTGTTTACTTTATAAACAATTTGTTATAACCAAATTCTGACTTTTATATTATTTTTTTTTCGTTACTTAGAAAAATTATAAATATAGTTATGTACATCAAAGTAGTGAAAAAAAATTCTATATTTTTTTTGGCATTTTTAAATATTTCTCTTTCCTCTTTCAGAATCTTTTTTTAAAATGGAGCTTTTTTAAATATTTTTGTAGTTATTGCTAAAAAACGGTGACCACCTTTTTCTCTCTTCGTTTTTTGTTAATAACAATTGCAATTTTTAATAGCAAAAAAATTCCAAAATTCCCCTTTTTCAAAATAAAATTCTGAATCCAAAAAACCAAACCCCATATTTTTAAAACTGTGCTAACTATTTTTCGCAGAAAACTCACTTCTCGACCAGACTAAACCCTGAGCACCCTGACGTAATTTGAACGTCATATCGATACCCATTGAATCGTTTTAACTTTACATAATTAGCCCGCAAGATGCGTTATGAACCTTTTTTTAGTAAAGCCGAATTGTTTTTCAAGTGATAAATTATGGGACCTGAAATTAAATTCAATTTTCAAAGTTTTGAAAGGTAATATTGAATTATCGGTGTGTTCTAATATAGGTGGTAATGTAGGTAAAATATAGGTGGGCTCTATATTTCGTTAAATTAATAAGAGCGTCTTATTCGTTTATTATCCATAGCTGATGAATAGGATGCCATGATGCGAATTAAACAATTTATTGCTGTCACTGATGGGCCCCTGTAAATTCTCGACGTTCTTTGTTTCTATGTCTAAAGCTTTTATCCCCTTTTATTGATTGACTTTTGTTCATCTTTATTCTCTTTTTACGATACGTACATTATCAATCTAGAAAGTTTTGACCAAGAGAAGAAAAAATATCAGGTAACAAATGGCGGAAAACGTATCTTCAAAAGTTGCTATAATGTAATGAATGGAAAAAATAGATTCCGATGATTAAAGGAAGTATTTATCTTTTATACTTCTGGATAAGAACAACGGTATATCCCTTTTTTATATTCTTATTTATCTTAATGGTTAATCAAAATTATATTCTAATTGATTAAAATCTGCAACGCCTAACAGTGATTATGTGTCGTTGAATTGTGGCCATAATATTGCATTGCAATTCATCCCATTTCAAGCATCATCTATCCACAAGACCTACATCAATGACCTTGCAGTATTTCATACGTTACTTACCGAATCCCTATCCACCTGTGTTATTTCCAAATGCACTAGATTAAAGATAATACAATTACAAATAATATTTTCGTTGCCGTTATTATTCTCAATACTGAAACAATTTCTTCAAAATTCAATATCGATGGTGGGGCGACGCGTTTACGCAATCTCATAAACTTATGAGATTTCATCTACCTAAAAATCGCCTAACAACTCTCTTGAGGTTTTCAGTTCGAAGAAAAACCGCTTAACAACGGACTTTATCAATAACGGATATACTAATACGTCATCAATAAGATCTTATGAAGCGCCTATACTAATATTCGTAACATAATTTCCTCGTCTGATACGTACGAATACACAACAAAGCTTGTCTTGTGTAGATGTAGTAAAATGCATTTTGACCACTGGAGATTTTTATTGAAATTGTAGGACCAATACTGTTTTCGTTTAGGTACATGTTTAGTGATGAACTACGGATGTGCTTTTAATTTATTATATTATATATTTTTTTCAGATGGCAGACTAAAAAACGTTAATTTTGGCTGATTTCATTTTTTAAAACTCAACAATTGTTTTTAATAAGAACCCGAAAACAAATCCCGTTACTGAATTTAATATTAAAAATTGTTTTAATTTATACATATGTTAGCGAAATAGCACTGACTGACTGACTGACGCACGAAATCTCCGAAATCATAGATCTAATGGATTAGAACTTTGGCATACTCTTTTCAGAACGTAGACGCTCATTGAGAACGGATTTTACGCAAATCCTCTACAAAAAAAAATCATCATTTTATGAGATCTCCGAAACTTTAAGTCCGATTAACTTGAAATTTGGCACAGTTGCTTTTTTGGGACGTAAACGTTCACAGAGGAGTGATTGTAGGCAAATCCTATACAAAAAAAGTTTTCATCAATTTATGTCTATGCGGGCGGAGCCGCGGGCAAAACCTAGTGTTAAACATTTATGCATAATGTGATGAAATTAGCTCCTCTGACGTTAATAAACGTGTCATTGCACCAACTTATTTCGGTAATATTGAATAAAGTTGAAAGATATCGGGGTTATTGCGAGGTCAGACGTATAATATTAGTTTCACTAAAAATAAAACATAAAATGGAAATAAAAAAAAATTGGCAGCGGTGGGATTCGAACCCACGCCTCCGAAGAGACTGGTGCCTTAAACCAGCGCCTTAGACCGCTCGGCCACGCTACCGTTACATTCCTGTGTGAAATTAGCTGTCACTATGTGTATCCCTTATCTTCTATATTTTTTTTATAACTGGTTGTGTATGTATTATTTGTTTACTATTTTTATTTTTCTTCTATATTTATATCCACAAAATATTGTTTATTTTAAACACTGACCTACAATGACAAATCCAACCGACTAAACTATTGCATTTATGCATTCAATATTTCAAACGTGATAAGAAATAATAAGGTAGAGTAAAAAATAAAGTAAATGAATATGACATTCAAAGTAACGGCTTAAGACAGATTTAATTTTACCGATCTCTACGAAAAACAAAGTTTGTTCTTCTCGTCAGTACCTCCAAATTACGAGGACAGGATTTCTCCTCATTCTATTTTTAGGGTTCTATAATCAAACTATACAAGTTTCGGTTCATTCTTTGTTCATAAATTCATCATTGTATGTCTTGACACTATTCGTCTTCTCATATTTACTATTATTTTCACCGTCATCAATGCTTAATTCATCATTTTTAGACAGAAATATATTATTTTTAATTTTTTTTGGGCATTTTGAAATAACAACAGTTTCATTGCTCTTAATTAAAAAAATAAAAGAGGTTAAACTGGTGGTCAAATTAATAATAATAGTTACAAAAACTGGATATATTTTATAGAAAAATAGTTTCCAATTTTATATTAATCGGAAAATATAACCTATTTATATAAAAATCTATATTAATCTATGTCTTCATTTACAAGCTGGAATACTATTTAGTCCATTGAGCTCTTTATGAACATTCAATATATCATTGAATCATATAATTTATTTGAAAATAGGTATAGATGGCATGTAAAATCGTTTAGTTCAATAATCATTACTGAACACTTTTTGTATTTGTAAGAATTTTAATGTTACTTTATTTATAAAAGTCCAAACTATAGCATATATATTATTAGTGTATGTTGTTTTTTCAACTACTACTAACAATAAATTTTAAGTTTCATCGGTACTGTAGGGAATTAAGGCAAACAACACGTCACAATACGTCACGCTGGTGACGGTTTGTACATGCTCGCAGTTAAAGTAGTAAAACAAGATTAAAAAAAAATGATATGCAAATAAATCCAGAGATCCATTCATTGACAAAACAATCTCAATAATATTCAACTTTATTTAAAGAATTATTGTGAAACGACCACTTGTATATATGTATACATTCCTATATTATACATCAATTAAGATAAATATCAACACTCGTATATGTAAAACTAGCTTCCTCCGTGGCTCCGTCCGGGCGAAATATAGAATGGATCCCTTCATTTTTTATAGCTAGATCTCGATGTCGGTTCCGCCCTCGATTCAATCTCAACAAATTATCTCAGAGGAATACATGCCTTCACACCGGAAACACATTACCGCTTAGTTATTTCATTGTGAAGCGATCCCGACTTATATCCCGGTCCTACTCGTGAAAGCGCTCTTAGACCGTTATCGATCTTCATTTTCCGTTGGTCGATGCTGTTACTTATAACCAATAGGTATAGAAAGTATCAGTTTCTATACTTACTCGTGTAAAGCCACGGGCAAAACCTAAGGTATACTGGAACTTTGTGAAACAACATACTTCCGTATTAAAATTAAAAAGTCATGTAAATCAGATCAGTTGTTTACAAGTTGTAAGCACAGAAACACACAGACAAGTCGAACAGACAAACAGACGGATAGTTCAACAAACAGATCATTATATTTATAATACGAAAGAATATAAAAGTATAAAGTTAAAAATAATATATTAGCGGGTGTGACTGCGGAGTCTTTTTTACAAGTTTTTTTTTTATACAAACACTTAGGACATTAATATCTCGCAACACTATCGAAATTTGTGTTTTTGGCAACTCCGATTGGCATTAATATATGATAAACGGTTATTTTTTTCTAAGCATTCGTCGATTGTGAATGTCGCCGGATAGCGTCAACTCAAATTTTATTTTAAAATGCACATCAAGCACCTATTCTGTTAATCTTTTATTTCGCTTTCGTATCTCATGCTATAATACATGTTCGGTTATTAAAACACTGCAAACAGATCCGTTCCCCTGTGAAAGTTGTCAGGATTGTCTCGCGGTCGGTCCGCAAGCCGGGGCCGACGTGACCGGCGCGCGGCGGGCCGTCGTCACATTTCGCGAAAAAGCGTAAAAACGCAACGCGTACCGCCGTAAAAGACCGAGGGCGCGACGACCCCGGTCACTACACCCGTACAAATATTAGCTAATGTCGCTTCGATCTTTCTCTAAATACATATTACCACGGCGACAGCGCGCAACGTCAATTACGACAACCGACCGAACTTCTCGAACCTACGCGCTTTTCGATTAACGAATTCACTGTATCCTTTGCCGTGATGTGGTCAACTTGGGCGCCGCACGGCAATGAGCCGACTCGACCTGTGAGATACTTCTCACAGAACACAGACGTGGTGTAACGGCTTCTACTGTAGCGTTTCTTTCGGTGAGTAAAAGTTCCGCGACTTCTCCGGGGTCGTGAGTGTCTATGGGCGGCGATGATTACTTACTCTCTGGTCGCTCGCAAGCGCGTTCTCCATTAGAAAATGAACTGTGAAAAATTATAATGACACTTATCGCCGCCGGACTGTGCCTTTCGTTGGACATTACTTCCTTTTAAGCAAAAATGTCCTAGTCAAACAACACTATTGTCCCTTCACCATACCAAATGTCTCATGTATTCGTGACGTCGCTGTCCAAAATTTAGTATGTGTATATAGGAAAATAAAAACCTTTTGCACATTTTTTTATATAAGTTTATATAAGTTTTATATATAACCCTTTATTCTTGATAAACGGACGATCAAAAACTAAAGGCTCTATTAGTTTGTATGTTAAACTTTTTTTTGAACGAATCGCGACCAGTACACGCTGTATGCCTCAATTCCTTGAGACCGTAGTCATTCGAAAGACGAACTAAGAAGTCGTTTATAGCTAAAACGGTGCATCCGCCCAAGTTTAAAGAACGGAAACTGAGAAACGTATAAACTTACGTGCGTTCGGGAAGCGACGTACTCAAAACACTAAGCCGGCTTAGAGTGAGATTAGAGATGCTCTGTCAAAATGAAAAAATGCTCAATTGAAGATGCCCCGCCATAGAACATGAGCTCTAAGCAGTGAATTAACAATATCCTGGATTTAATTTAGTAGCAAATTTTCAATTCCACATTCACAATTTTTTTTTCCATAGCTCCACAACCTGTCTGTTGATCGCATGACCATGCGAAACTTTCCATATAGGCAAATCTTAAGACTGAGAATTGAATCGCACACCCGTTGCGTTGAAGTGCATCGCTGCGGTTAGATGTAACGGCGAGATGCGACCGGTGCAACGGGCCGAAAGACGGGGACAAGACGCCCGGACGCGACGCAGAAGTGCAGTACCAGATGTATGCGCATTTGTGGTTACAGTAAATCAACCGCTCATCAGCTCAAATTAATTCCTGATGATCCCTTAATTTTATTGTGACTCGATATTGATTTGTATTTTATATGTCACTATTTTCTAATTTGATTCCTCAATGCGGCGTGTTTTACATTTGCTCGTTCAAATATATTTTATCGCGTTTTTATTAACTCGTTTTCCTGTCTGCCCGCCCGTTCGGTACAAATTTTCTAATGGATTTTAAGTTAACTTACCGATGAGTTAGAGACTAGGAACTTTAAAATTAATTAAAAAAAATTATTCATCATCATCGTCGTCAACTCTACGAACAATGTTAAAGTTGGATGAATCGCGCGAGAGTAAGAAGTATAGAGTAGCTGAAGTTAAAAAAAACACATACAACGTTCTATATCATTTGTATTGCCATAAAACTTTTCTGGACTGGTAAACTGTTCAGGCATCATTTATCTATGGCACTTAAATCATAAACCTTGACCGTAAATAAAGCAAACTTAATATTTAAAAAGCTATATTTATTGGGGTATTTCGCAATAATATGCATTGTAAGTTTTGTTTTTTCATTTGAATGTTTAGGATGACCGTTGCAGAAGAGAAAGCTAACAATCCCAATAATTTAGAGTGTAACTGTTACACACAAGCGCTATCGATGATTTTTAAACATTTAATCCGAGAAATTATCGAATTTCGATGAAAACAATAATAAAGCCCAAACAAACCTTGAAAAATACCTAAAACTGTGCTAACACCTACATGAAACTCGATGTGCTCACCGCAGACGGTCGAGCATTTAAAAACAACTTCAGAGCGGAGAGTAATTGTAGGTGGCACCACTCCGATACGACACGATGATTATTATAAAACGTACGCCGCCGCATGCGCACGACGGCCGGCTAACCGTTTTGGTTTAACGACGTTAGTTTTCGAGTTAGCCGCTCGGTGTGTTCCGATTTGTAATTATTTGTACATTATAAGATGCCGTATCGGCCGCGCGGGAATGATTTTCCCACACAAATCATGCCACATAGGCGTTACGCTTTAATTCGTGAAGTATGTAGAGCACATTGGAATTTCATCAACGATATGTGAACGTGCAATTATACAGAATGTTTTTTTATTCACATACGTACACAACGATTGTTATATAAAAGGAACATCATCGTAAGCGACATTTACGTATGATTGTAATGATGTTTAACAAAAATAATTATTGACTTTATAAAATGATCGGAATACCTTTATTAAGATTTAATGATGCCTTTAACCAATAACCCGATTAAAATTAACATGTAATCGACTAAATAACACGTTATAATAAATAATAGGTGCATGTTTTCGATTAAATTAAAAATTTTCTAGTCATATATCTCTCGGTAACATATAAAAAATATGGACATTATATTGTATCTGGATATATATATCCATGTATATACCTAAACATCCAAAAAATGTCCATATTTTTATGGTATGTTACCGAGATATATATGGCTAGAAAAATTTAAATATATATATATTTTTATTAAATAAAGAAATTCACAAACTAAATACTGTTTTAGATATTTATATATAAAACAGTATTTAGTTTGTGAATTTCTTTTCTCAATTATTATGTGTTATTAGGATTCTAAATACATAAAAATTATTTGAAAAACGTGTAATATTAACAACGCTGAAATATTATGATTCGTCCTGAAATACACAATATTTTTCATAAGTTATTTTCCACGTAACTGATCAACCAATTTATCATATCCGTAATGTGATTCTAATAACAAATATAACAATTTTTTGACTTAACCGATCCACACAATTGACCAACAGCTTTGACCAAGGCGTCAATTAGGTATAGCAATCTGAGAAGAACATTGTTGTACAATCCAAATATACTCTACAACAATACTTATTTGCACGCTAAACAAAAATTAAACACGCTGTATACGCCAGTCACACGTTTGCTTAACGTAAATATCACAATGTGAAGGCAAACAATTACAGAGTTATTAACGTCTAGAACGGGTTCACTTTCACAAACACTAGACAGGTAAAACGAAGTGGACACAAAAATTACTTAATGTACACGATATTATAATTTTCTTTTTAATATTAATTGATATTAAATAACACAATTATTACTATGTTTTTAAAATTCCTCATAGTCTATTTGTCCGTATTTTTATATCTGTAGAAAGTTTAAAAGTGCCTATCAGATTTGAATGAGACTTTCATTTAATGAATCATCCAATATTAATATTAAGTGTAAATAAAAACGTTTTTTATTTAGAAAAAAAAATGGAGTGGTAATGCAAATCTATAAAGTGGTTAGTATTAATAATTATATATACGTCTAAGTTTTTGTTATGGTTACATATTCCTAATATTTTTTTTTATTTTTATTACATCATTAGCGCAATTTAAAAGGTAATTACTTATTGTCTTAAATAAAGAAGAAAAAATTGGTTGTCTGTAAAGTCGGTTTATGGACGATAATTTTCCGTGATAATGTCATAAGAAAACATGGATGAAAAATTGCATTCTTTTATCAATTGAATTGAATTATCATTATTTTGTATAATACAAAGAGAGAGTTAATTGAATATGATAATGTTTTTTGATAAATTAACATTTATTTGCACTCATTAATTCAAATATTTTTCTACTTGAATTATACAGTAAAGAGATAGATGCGTCACAAGCCGATCTCTTAGGCTGATCGTGCCTCTATTGTTCCGCGCTCTTGCTCGCATGCTCGGCTCAGGCGGAACGCGACAATTAGTCATGCCTTTTCGTGCGTGCAGCCGGCGTTCATCGACGTGATAACGTCTTATAAAGACGTTATTACGTCAAAAACATATATTATAAAGTATAATAAAGGTGAAATCACTTGTTTTAAAACCTCAAACGTGGCATATAAAATATTATTATTGTGATAAGACAACAAACTAAACGAAAAATAATTAGAAACTACTCTATCGGTATCCAACTCTATGGATCGAGTGTATTCTCGCGAAGATGAGCCGGCGGCCCGCGGCCGGCGCGCTGTTCTGCCCACCGCTTACTCTATTTAAACAACTGCTTTCAACACCTGTTTCACTCGTACTTCTTAATTCTCTTTGTTCCGATCCAGTAGATGAAAATATCTCATTTATAGCAGATCAAATATTGTAATTTCTGTGGCGTTTAATGACTTCATTGTACAGAATTCTGTAAGCGTTATAATTGAGTGGAAAGTTTTGCTTGTATTCACATTCAATGCATTTTTTAAGTATTTCTTTTGGGCCTCGAAACATTCTATGGATCCGAACTTCTCTCTGGTGTTTAATTGACGTGTACTGTTGCAAATTAATGAAAGATAAATTATACGTCTTACTCTTATTAATCAATGCCTCATATATGACGATTAGAACCACAACAGCATAATATTTTATCACGTACATTTTCTCGTGCCTCTAATTTTCATGCATGATTGTGCAATCTACACTTCGAATAGAAAATTCACAAAACTAATAATACGTAATGAATACACCTGTTGACTATTCTGGGATAACGTTTACAGCTGCAGTCTTTATAATCGTCATAATCCTGAACAGTATGTAAATATACACCATTTAGTACCGTTTTGAAGATTTATAGACACTTAATGATACAAAATTTTAGGGTTCCGTACATCCGGTAGAAAACGCAATATTTCTTAATACTGTTTTGTAGGACCACGATCTAGAGATCATCTAACTACTTCGCATATAATATATTATGTAAGGCATGTTCATAATTGATAGCAGGTATTTTCTTACCATAGTTTACTTCTATCGTTCATTCAAAGATTTTAAATTCTGTTTATCTTATGGAATAAAATAAGGAAACTACCACATTTTTATTAAAATTTAAAGATTGGGATCTTTTAATTATCTTTCATTTTAAATAGAATCTTTGATTTAGTCATTCTCTAAAGAATAATGGTACAAAAATTAACATAATTTAACATACATTGACCTGCAATAATAGTAAAATTCCATTATGTTACTCTAATAAAAATTTACATATATTAGTGCTGTAATGTCTTAGGGTCACGTTTATATTGTCTCTGCCAAATGTAGGTTTTTATTTTTATCAAGATAACAAACATTCAATATCGTCGCAAAAGATAAAACGCGAATAAAAACTGAGTATATGACAATATCTGTACTCAACAACCTTACAGCAACGACAGTAATACGATAACGGAAGTTATATTATAATGGTTCTATAGCAATTATGATACTCATCTATGTAGCTATAATTTAATATTTTCTACTTTCTCTTATCTACCACTCTTTGACAGTACTAGCAGACGGCCCATTAGCTCAGTTGGTTAGAGCGTCGTGCTAATAACGCGAAGGTCGCGGGTTCGATCCCCTCATGGGCCAAAATTTTTTTTGTATCGCACAATAATTAAATGTTTATTATTTATTTTCCTTTTCCGCGCAATTTGTAATTTTCTTTGAGATGGGCTAGTTACGTTATTTACCAGCTTAAGAGCGATTGATAAACTATTTAAGTTAGATCTGTGTTTTTATTAGTTTTCTTATTTTTGTAGTAACATTGAAATTAAATGAAAATTAAAGAAAAAATCCGAAGTGATATGAGATTCTTACAACCCTAAGCGATTTTCGATTGAGGCCTATCCGTGGTTTCATTCGGGGAGCTTTGGATTTTTTTAAAGAATAGTTTTGAATGAATAATTTCCGGCGTGCGTCTATGGTTAATATCTACAATTTTTGCTTTAGCATCAGCCTCGTGCACACTCATCATGCTCCAGTGTTGTCAATAACTCCGATAATAGTTCGATCCATCGATATTTCTGCGCATTCCTATTCCTGTTTCCGCTCTAATTTGCAGTGGAAACTGCGGGTAGCAGAGAAATGGTATTTTTTCGCACATTTCAAATATTGATGAAATACTAATTCGACAAAAGTAAAGTAAGACAAAAATATATATTTTTGAAATATTTAAAATTAAACATACTTTTTGAAAAGTGAGACAGCGTATATCGTTAGAGTCGTACAAATATGCAGCTAGAAAAAAGAACTATTAAAATTTATTTATAACACAGTGAGTATGCTAAAAAGTTATATGAAAATCGATTTCTAACGTGTTGTTTTTTAAACATTTTGAATAATATCAAAAGATGCCAAAATCATCGATTTTTTTTTAAATTCTACGTTCGAAAAAATAATATTAGCTACTTGATTTTGTAGTCGTTGGTTTAGGAACTTAAAAATGGATATGAAAATAACATTTGAGTGCGAATTTCTTTGTTGAAAAGTATCCATTGGTTAAAAGTGAATATATATGAATATTAATTTCAAGTTATCATCTAGAACTACTAGTAATACTAAATATTTTATGGCGGTTTTTAACAGAAACTGTGCAATCTGTTATTACAAGATTTCTGCCCGAAATAAATAAATACAACAAATCATATGAAGTATTTCTACGATGCGAAGGTGAAAAAAAAAAACGGCCAACAGCATATCGGACCACGCTCAGTGTAGGGTTCCGAAGCCATTATTACAATGAAATGCACTACAAATGAAAAAAACTACGTTTTTACACTTTTTCCATGTTTTCCGCACAGAATAGTTATAAGCACTTTAGTCGCATCTAACTAAAAAATAAGTAGGTATATCGACTATTACTATTAAACTAATGTAAACTAAAGTGCACCAGCAAATTAGCGAATCTTCGGCATTTACGTCTTTTTGTTCAGAAACGCAGTTTTTTGGTAATAACTCACAAACAGTACATCCGATCATGTATAAAATAATTTTCGTTGAAAGTATTTATTAAGCACTCCCTTATTTTTATTTTTTTTAATATATTTATTGAACATAGGTTTGGAAAATAAAGATCGGAACACAATTTCTGCTAATTTCGGACTGATGTGTCCAAAAATATTCACGTAATTAAAAAAAATGCTCAGAACCTTAGTGTTTTTAAAAGAATCGTCGAAATATAGGCAACACATTGATGTTTGCTGAATAATTTTGTTATTTCACAAACTAATTAGCAAGACGCAAGGACAGACGGTCATGATGAAACTATAAGCTTTTTGGTTTTGGCATTGCGGCTCGGAACCCTAAAAATTGTGACTTTTTGGAAATGTTTCGTTGTCTTAATTTAATAATATAATAAAGCGTAAAAATATGTGCCAAGTATCGACTGGTCCTTGTATTCCATGGATAAAAGTACTTTTAATAATTGCAGTTGTTTAAATTCAACGAAAGTACAAAATTCAACTTTTTTCCCTCGTTGGTAGTGATTCACTCTCTCCCCTCAATGAACAGTTTACTTTAGTAACTTCCTAATTTAAGGCCTGTAACAATAAAAATTGCCATAAGCAGAAGGTCGGTAACGTAAAAACGAACGGACAGACGGACAGACCACTCAGACAGAAATGTCAAAAGATAGCGTAGTCTAATCTGAAAACAACGAAACCTAAAAAAATATTTAAGTTTAATGTATTCATGTATATAATAATTTATGCAATAACCAACAAAAATATTTATATTTTGATTGTTTTATTTTGATGTGTGGAAGTTATATCCGAATCTTCCAATATATATTATAAATAATTGAAAGAGGAAACTAACCAACTGAATAATATTTATGTATTCACTGAAAACTATTCACACCTATTCGATTTATAATTTCAGGAGATTGTTTTTTTAAATTCATATGAAGATGTACATAAGAGTTAATGACATAAATTCCAAACATAAGGGCACATTTATTCACATCACAAATAAAAATAGTAGTTAAGATTTTTATAGATAAATTTTACTGACTGCTTGAAAATTATAACATAATAATTTTATTAATAAATGCAAAAATCTTAAACTACACCACCTTCAGCGCTTAAATTTTGAATTCGAAATTCTGTACAATTCTCATGCTACGACTTCAAATGGAATCGGGCCAAGCTTTCGCGTCGCTTTTGGCGGTTTCTCTTCTGTTTTATTTTGAACTTTCGAAATACTGCGTGAGAACAGTTTATTTTACAAAACGTCCACTAGTTAAAACATATTTCAAATTTATATCGGAATATTGTAGCATGTCGAAAGTGTGTCTATGGCCGAAAAACGGCAGACTTTTGGATATAATACTCTTTTTTAAAGTACTGCTGACAGATGGAAAATACGTAGATAATCAAATATGGTTTGTTTATAATAATTTATACTTATTGAACATCGAAACAGAAAAGCATACAATTATTCCTACATAAACAAAATGACGAAACCAAATTGGCTTCGTAGTAGGCGTGGCATACGATATTGGCTTCGCCGCAGTACAAATGTTCACCAGGTGTCCTTATTCTTTCTCTTTCTCTCGTCAACGAGTGTTGTCATTCTTTCTTTTTCCTTCTCTTCGGTTAAGAAATAGAAGTGCCATTCAAAATTACATCTAAAAGACATAACAATAAGGTCCTTTGTAAGAGATTTATTTGGTTTAAAAATATTTCGTATATTCTCATTTACACTTGTGTGAGTTATGTGTCACGAATAAACGTAAATTTGTTCGACGTTGTAATTCTATGCTTTTCTATTTCGATGATATTGAACAAAACTGAATCATATATTGTTACCTATCAATGTTTTTAATGCAAGATAAAATCAGACAAAAATTTTATTTAAACAAATGTATTTAATAAGAGTATATTTTATCATTAATAACAACCATCTATAAAAGAAATAAATACAAATACATTTCGTGTTCAGCTTTAAAAGCGAACATCAACAATTTCAATCGTTATTACAAGTTTTGTCTTAAAAAAAACATCGCATACATTTTCCCTTGAATTGCACAACCGGCCGGTTATTATCTTAAAGTTACGTTTTTATGTACAATGAACACGGCTGATACCTTATTGATCTTGTTTATTCTAATAACTAAAGTCCAGAATGTTTGTATATACTTTGTGTATACTATATATTCGTGCTTTACTTAAAACTGTTCGCGATAATTAAAAAAATAGCAAACTTATAGTAAATTAGACAATTGCTTAATATTTGCAGTACAAAATTGATATCATTTATAATGTCTAATTACATAAAGATTAAATAAGTTATATTTTATATTTAATGCTAGTTTATAGACAATCTATATATTTTACAATCCTCTACTTTACCATTATAATAAAATATTGATATGAATAAAATATACGAAATGGCCAAGATTATGACTTAGAAGTACGAATTTATTATTATATTACTTTAAAAAATGGTGGGTTAAGAAGTGTATTAACATGTCTATATCAGTATAAAAGTAATAAAAAATCTTTAATAGAAATCTTACGCTAGTCTGAGGTATTTATCGGTACAATTTCACAAGAAACTATGTAATATTTTCGTGCCACAAATTATAGATTTAATTGAAAGATTTATTTAATTATTTTTAATCATTGAAGTTAAAATAATGTCATGTATTATATTAATTTTAAAAAATGTTCGTACGCTTTTATTCTTGTTTATTACTTATATTTTAAATATATTTGTTGTCGTTAAATTAAATATGGCAACAAAAAAAAAACGTTGTTAATAACTGTATTTTGTTTCCTTCAAGTTTAGATATTTCCATTGCGATATAATTTTTTAGAGCGCATCGGTTTTCTCATTTGTGCGTCTTTAGAGCAAGATAATATCAATAAAATAATTGTTAAATGAAATAATCTCAATCAATCAATCATGTTTACTTGATCCTTTACTCTTTGCCCATCAGCATTCCACGGAATGCACATATGGTGGTTCGTCCATTCTCGTTATCGACGCAGAAGAAGCACGCCCGTCCCTACCCGCCACTATAGAAATAACACTTCTGTGTTCTGAATCGCTGTCACCGCTCAAAATTATATTGGTTTCACCAGCAAAACCTGAGTCTATCTGTTCTGATGGAATCTTAGTCAGGCCAAAAGCCTTTAACCCCAACTCTTCTAGAAGTTGCTTCGATTCGTCGAAATTACTGAAAAACACCGAATCCGTTTCAACGCTCTCCGCTCCCGATTCACTGTGCCCGTCGCAAAGGGATTCCAGGTCGTCGGTGTCCGAGGCCAGCTGTGCTGGAGAAGAACGCGGAGCCGGCAAGGGCGGAGGCATGAAGGGCATTTCCGTGATGCCGGACCTGGAACGCAACTGTAACATGTAGCGGGCACGTCGTTTCGAATCGTTCGAGTCCGTACTGAGGTATCCGGAATCTTCCGTCCTGTACAGCTTCCTTAAATCGGTCCGGCGCGACCTCGTCCGCGTAGAACGTCTGCCGGATCGTCGACCGTTGGCGCTGTCTGAACGGCCGTACATAGCAAACCGATCTCGGTCGTCGGGACAGATGCGCAGACGGTGCTCCCCGGGCGGACTTTGACGAGCCACGTTGATGTATTTCGGGGATAGATCAGACGCACGACGTTGTTTCGGTGGTACAGGGGGCTTGGGATCTTTTCTTGATTCGGTTTGGCGAATTAAATCAGGCGCTTTCATTGCACGCGCCAAGGCTACCAAATCATCGCTGTCGTATGAAGCAGATCCTCGTCTGTCAAAAAATGCATAGCGCAGGTTATCGTCGTTCACTTTCGATTTCGCTTCGTAAATTTGTCTCAGACTTCCAATTTTTTTAGTGAAAGCAGCTTCTAGAGCGGTGTTAATGTCATCTTCATTATTAATAACTGACTTACATTTGAAGCTCCCGGCTGATTTCAAAAGTATTTTGTCCACTCGCTTCTTCACGTCCCGCTTCGGTTTACGATCTAACGTGTCAGGATCGAAGTCATCGTTAACGTTTCGCCTACGTTCAACTGGTGAACCTCGAACTTTAATTGTAAGAGGTCCAGGCTTGGGTAGATTATTATAAATAGGTTCAGTTGTATTATCAACAAAAATTTCATTTATCGGTAAGCTATGACTTTCGAAATCGGACATAAACAATTTCGCATTATCAGTTGTTTGCGTATTTTCTACTGCTTTTCTTATATCACGCCAACTAATAGATAATCTGTTACGTGATAAGTTAGACACTGCAAGTTCGCGATTGTGGGGTAATAATATTCCTTGATGTAATTCTGTACCACATGCAACAGAGAATCTACGTTTTTTAAGAATGTTACTGTCAAAGTTTACTGAACTACAATCTTCTCGATTACGGAATGCGTCTCTTCTACGACGATCAACCAATGTGCTATCATCGCTATAGTAATGAGAATCGGCAGCTACTATTGGGATTACTAATTTAGGAGCAATGGGTGAAACCGTTTCAGTTCTAACATCTTCCAACAATGTAGGCTCAGCTCGTCTACATTGATTTAGTTCTCTAATAACTGCTTGCATTTTCATTTTTATTTCAGGTGGGATTTGTTTTATTTCTTCCGTTTTTGGCGCATCAGGTTGCGCGATCGGTGGCGGTGGTGGCGGAGGCAACTTTTTCCTTAATAATTGAATGTGTTGTGAAGGACTTCTATTATGTAAACTAGGAGACTTTTCTGAACCGTTCATTGGTGGCACTTTTGAAGGTGGCTGCTTAATATCAATCTTCAATGAAATTTTTGTAGGTTCCGTTTCCTTCAAATCTTTCATTGAAACAGTTGCTTCTTTAATTTTAATTTCTTCGTCTCGTTTAATAGAACTCTTAGCTTGTTTCTCACTTTCTGGTTTCCTAACAACTTTGTGTATCATTGGGAGTTTATCCAGTTTTTCTTCATTTATTTGAGAATGACTTAGAGACTTTTGCGAACCGTCTTTATCTTTGGGTTCAATAATTCTAGGTGTTCCACTAACTTTAGCAATGGATTTTATGGGTCGTTGAGACTTCGATGGCGATGGTACCTCATCCAACCATTTCCTGACAATTTTCTGCTTATAATCTTCACTAACACAAGTTTTACACGAGTTAGATCTAACAAGATCCATAGTACGACTTTCTTTCACATTAACAGTGTTGCATCCTGGGCAACCTCCGCAGTGTGCTGTGCGACGGCTATTCTCTCGCTTAAGACTGATAGCGCTAAACCTTCGTCCACGTCGAGCACAAGGAATGTCCCATCCTAAATCTATACCGTGATATAGATCTTCTTCGGGGATATTTGCCAAGATAGGAATAAATCGTTTCGAAGTCATCTTCTCTTTAGCTATAGCCATCACCTCTCTTATTTTGATTAAGAAATCGATGGCTGCCGGTGGAGGATTCTAAAAAAGATAATTTTTTCTCTAAAAACCGTTTTAGAAAGATATAATAATATAATAGGAAAATCATTACCTTTAAGTGTTCGATTTCAAAGAAAACAGGATTGAAATACAATTTCCTTCTAGTGACTGACTCTCCCGTCTGTTGATGGACGATCTCCGCTCCCACGGCATCCGCACTGCAGTCCACAATAGCCAGTTCCGAATGAGGCGCCCGTTCCAGTGTATCAGGCGAGGCCGAACGCCGATGCATACGTTGAAGCATACGTTCCGAAATAGACGGTGCCCTTACGGATGGCCTTGTTGGTTTCTTTCTCTTTGTATGGACCATTGCTGTTATCACGTTCGGGTTCGGGAACTGTAATTATAAAGAAAAGCGATAATTAGTTTTGCAAATCAATAACCCCGGATTACTCCTGAGATGCTGTTGAACTGTCGACGGCACCTTTTGTGTATTTCTTGGTGACGAATCCAACGTCTCCTCGGTACGTTCGCTGACGTCTGACAATCCGGCGTCGTGCAGTAGAAAGTCGGACGGCAGATTTTCCAAATTTAAAAGCGGATTTGTCTTCATCCTCTGCAAACACAACAAATTGATATGCAACCGTTCTCTTGTTTTTCATTAAATAACAAATAAATAATGAACAAAAAAAACTAACCACGTTTTCCATATCCATCCTGCCGTTATCGAGATTTGGACTGTTAGCGTTGGAATGGACGCTGCCGCGATTCATTTCGGGGTCTTTGTTTTTCCTTCGCTGTTTCTGTTTATAGTGTATATAAAATACTATGCCCGCCGCGTAAACGAACACAAGCATCAGTACACACACACCGATGGCCAAAGCTTCGAGAACACTGAGGGCCTGTGTCTGTGTGGTGGACTCGCTGGTGACGCTCTCTCCTGCGTTGAACGGTATCGACCGGACATCTGATAGCAAAGGAAAAAAATAGACAATGGTAACAAGATCTTTTACTTTTCAACCGAATCGCAGAAAATCTGGTGCGATGTTAATGTTGACGGATTTTAAATATTACGTTACCCGTTATTATTACCTTATATATTGGGACATAGAAATCGTACAATTTGAAATTAATCGTTTTATTAATAATCATCATGACGATCTCAAATTTTCTTTGATTCTTAGGTGACATGACATGTTTTGGTCGTGTAACAGCAATAAAAATGCTCGAGTGCGTATTTTGTTTTTAGAAATCCGGTAGTTACCCATCAGCGCGTTCTGTGCTATGCCGGCGACCCTGAAAGCTGCACACGAAGCGATCAGGCGCGGCGGCTCGGGCGCCGAGCAGAGCACGTGAGCGGCGACCAGCCGCCCCGAGAGGCGCGCGTGCAACGCCGCCGATCCGCGCCACTGCGGTGCATACAAGTTCTATTTAGTCGATCAACAAATGCATAAAATACTCGTATTTGACAATATGTGGCATCGATATACACGTGAATATCATTGGATTCCGTTACCGCTCCAGCAGATGAGTCTATGCATAGTTATTAGTATAGAACAGTAATAGTGAATCGACTATAATCTTACAATTATTATCCACATTATAAATGCGTTGTGGTATAATTGCAGCGGTCCTACATAAGCCCGGCCTAACTTACTTATGTACATGTATTTTACAGAACCCTTGACGCGTATGTTCGATTCGCGTTGAACTTTTTTTTTTCATCATATAAATCACTAATCCCATACTTTCCATTCATTTAGGTACAGCTTTTCGCCGCATGAAAGAAAATTAATGTGCTTTTTTATTAGATAATAACCGTTTAAATGCGATTTCGCACTTCAACAGATTCATGTCAATAGTGTAATTTTTTTTGTCTTCATCAATACCAAACGGACCCTTTTTTTTTAATAATAATTATTTTTTCCCAGCGAAAACTTTCGATTGCGAGCGCAAGCGCCGCACGTACTTTTCCCGCGGCGGGCGCATTCGTTAGCGCGGTGCCCCGCCGGCATGCCGCCGGCTATCTGCCGCCGCCATCTGCGTCGCGGGTATTCGGACGGATCTTACAAATTGTCGCTTTGACGCCCGCCGGCTTATCGGCCGGGTCTATCGGGACGCACGGTGCCGACGCTCGGCGGCGACTCGACCGCGTCAACGAAAGGATTTGATACTGTATTTCTGTGAGATTCGTCGAGGCATCGGACCCTGGATTTATCGGTCCGGTCGAAGAAATGTCTCAATGACATTTATTTTGGGTGACCGTACACGGATGGCAACAAAATTTAAATTTTAAATTTAAAAAATCATGATTATAAGACATGTAAATCTAATGCGCAGAATTTGGACGTGTATTGGGCGTTTTAAGTTTTGTCGAATGGTAACCGACGCCGGCCTAGGGGTAGAGCGAGTGGAGCGGTCGCTGTGGGCGCCATGTAGCTGGGGGCGCCAAAAAATCAAATGCAAAAAACAATTTTCAGCAAAACATTAAATTCTGATGTTGCTTTCAGAAAGAAAGAATAGGTTACGATACTTACAGTTCCTTAATTTAATTTATGCTTAATACGTGTTGATGTTTGCAACATATTTAACTTATTTTGACAAATTAACAATTATTATTTACTTATCATGAAGCCGAGTTAGAATTTCTGGAAAATTAAAGCACTGACTCGAGGGCGCCGAAAAACAATCTCGCTCCACCCCGATCAAAGGCAGGGTCAGCGCTAACAGTAACCGTGGAAAATATTAAAATTGTACATGGTATTTATAGCAGGTTAGTACATATTGATACTATAGTACGAGGGTTGTGCCAAAAGTAATTAGATACTATTTGGTAATTTAATACTGGCAGGTTCTGATTATTTAGTGATACATCTAAAAATAAAACTTATTTTAATTCAAATGCTTAATTTGGTAAGAATCTGATGGGATTTGTTTGCAACAATGGGAGTCAGTCGACGTGATTTCCACCTTATGATTATTATGACTAAAAAAAAAAGTTTAAAGCCCCAAAAAATGTTTTTAACTTCGGTCGAATCTGCTTGTTCAGGAGCAACAGATTTTGATTGGTTTGCTGAGTTTAAAAGAGGACGGCGTAGCTTTGAAGATGATGTGAAGACGGGTCGGCCATCAATCGCAGTCGCTCAACAAAATGTTCAAGCAGTTGAAAATTTGACCTTAGAGATCCGAATAATTACATATTTAGACCTTGAACAAGAAATTGGCATTGGATCAACATTAATACAAACCATTATTCACTACAACATTTCTTCCCGTAAGCGTTGTTCGAAATGGGTGCAGTACGAACTGACCGATGAGCAGAAAGATCGCTGGGTAGATTGGTGTCGATTTATAACAGAAAAATACGACGGAGGCGAGAAAAATACGTGTACGATATATTTATCGCTGACGAAACACGACTATACAAATACGATCGCGAAATAAAACGACAATCGGCCGTATGGCGCTATGAAAATTAATCTACACCAATAAAATGTCATCGTGCGCAAAGCATACAAATACAAATGGTCGCCACGTTTTATTCTGTAAGACCGGTCATATTGTTACTCTGGCGCTAGAAAATCTAAAAAGAAATAAGTTTTATTGGTAACAGTTTGTGTTCCAGCAGTCTCATGAGCTTGATGTGACAAGAGACCGAAGTCTCACGGATAGGGCACCTTCTTTTTGTACCACGACAATCCCGCGCCGCACACGTCTGCCAGACTTGATTAATTCAGAACATGTGTCTGTCCTACCTCAACCACCATATTTCGCTAACTTAGCACCTTGCGATTTTTATTTGTTTCCCAAAGTCAAAGAAAAATTACACGACAGAGATGTGAGAACAAGGAAGATTGCACTGATTGCTTATTATTTCGGAATTTCTGAAGTATGTGAAAAAAGTATTTTTCAGTGGTTTGAAAGCATTGAAAAGCGTATACCTACTAAGGCTGAATACTCTGAAAAGACAAATATTAGTAATAAATAATAAATATTGTCTTTTTTTGAGTACCTACTTTTTTTTGCCACACCCGACTACGACTTCTCCCATACGACTTCTCAGAAATTTACGAAAATCGTGTCCATACTCAGTTTTATATAATTGTTAACGTTATATTGTACATTTTGTATTTTTTTTGAGAAAACTATACCACTGCAGCTACTCGAGCCGTACTCCGTTTTAGTACTTCAATCTCACAATACAAAATGGCAGTTAACCGAATACTTTAAGTATCATTCCCTCATCGTGTCCCTTACTCAACATTTAAATAATATTACATCATTAATTTATTGTGTATTATGATTATAACCGGTTATAATCATTACTTATATTAAAAATAGTGCATTCAACAGTATACCCTTTTCATTAAATAACGAGTAAAAAATCATTAGAAAATTTATTTTATATCTGGATTCCAAAAAAAATATGCACTCACTTTTTACAAAAACCTGGATTGTACTTTTAAATCGGATTGTAGGTTGTCGCGCTTTTCGATTTTTATTGTGAGCAACCCTGTCAATGAAGCCATACTATCATTGTTGCAAGGCGCGAAGAGATATGTTGTTGTCAAATGATTTTTATTTAATTATTTGAATGTTACATTTTTGTACCTCATTCTCACACACCATCTGAATATAAGATAATTATTTTATTTTGTAATAATCATTATACTGTTTCACATGTTTGGCGGAGTGAAAATCTTGCCTCGAATTGGAATTCAATTTGAGGTTATGCACAATCAGCTTTTGTAGGTTATGTTTGATTTTAATATTCCCTCATTTCCCTCACTAATTTTATTAATGAGAATTTATGAGGGAATGATCTATTTGTTTTATCGGATCTTATTTGTAATGAATGATTGCATTTTTGATGTGTATAGATAACTACTTCCCACTTTTTTTAGGTTTTTAGGAGTAACATTAATGGAAAAATATATTGTAAGCCTGAATTCACTCAAGAATATCTTGAAGTCTAGATATCCATCTATAATCCTGTTTGTGGTTACAAGCGACGATATTTAATAAAATAAATTCATGCTGAGAAAAAAAAGATGTTTATTATATTAATTTAATCTAAACATAGCAATAACGTAAAAAAAACTCATTCCCTCACTTGAATCTTCATTCCCTTATAACTGACTTTTTTTTATCATTTCATTTTCAATCAAATCAAAAAAATCTGAGGCCGACATAGACAGCTGTGGTAAATTACTTGTGTGCTATATATTGAATATATAAATTTGTCAATTATTGCAAATTATATTTTTATTATTATGCGAAGTCGTTTTTCGAAAATTCGTAATAACCAGTCACCCCCGTATTGATAGTATTGTAATATATAAACATCTTATTTGTTTTGCAAATTTTTATTTTAGTAATTCTTTAAAACTTTCTCTGTTTATAATTTATTGCATATAAAAGGTATTTTGTAGTAAATAGATTGATATTTTACAGTTGTCCAAGCTTCAAGAACTAAAAATTATACATAGAAGCTCATTACTTTTTAAAATCTATTTATATGTAAGCAATGAGCCACAGAATAAAGACAAATGTTGATTAAACCGCGCAAAATTTAATAAACCTATTTTAAAATGATAATCTCGAGCAAAAGATACGTTCAGTTGCCGATAACATCATTATACTGCCCTGTTCGGTCATCAAAACCTGTAGCCGACATTAAAAAGAGTTATAATCAATTTTCGCGTTTATTTACGCCCACTCGTAAATTCCTTATCATTATCAAAATCGTTGTAGCTACCGGATCTTTACAGTTTCGCAATTCGGTTTGTTCATTTTTCTCCACTCATCTGAGTGTCCGCATAAATGGCGTATCCGAAATTCATAACTGGCTTCGACGAAAAGGCTTTTCAAACGCACTGCCATCATAATCTACTATATAGAAAATAGCGTACATTTGTAGAAAAATAAACCACGCCTACAAATAACTAGCTTTTGGCCGCAGCTCCGTCCGCGTATACTGGGGTAGTATGATTATGTGATGGTATATGAAATACTTTTTTGGATAGGATTTACGTAAAATCCGTTCTTAGTGGGTATCCCGGAAAGAATAACTATGCCCAAGTTCAAGTCAATCGGAAGTATAGTTTGGAGGATCTCGTGATGAGTCAGTCAGTGGTATTTCGCTTATATGTATATGTAAATAAGATTTGGGGTTATTATTACATATTACTACAGCTAATGATGGTGTAATTTACTTTTATTTTGTGTCATCTTTAAGTATATATATTTTTTTAAATTTAAAATTAGTTTTACGCCATCATATATTCTATATTAAAATATTTATATTTTATTGTGCATTTATTTATATTTCTGTTCAAAAGTAATACGTCAACGTAATGATGCTCACGCTAAGCCCTCAATTTGTTTTTGTAATGTTACTCAAAAAGTCTTCTTAAAGATTAGAGTAATTCCGGTTTATGTGTATCAATCGTTCCCAATCTTTTGATATATTTTACGCGACATCGGCGAACGCGAAAATAAATATTTTATGATGTTAAGAAATGGCTTCGTTTATTACCAGATATGTTTTTTTTTTCGATGTGCCAGATCACGATAATTTTACGAATAACGTGGTAAGTAACTTAAAGTTAAATTATTTGCATACTCAACCCCAAAAAAATTCAGAGGCTGCATAGAATATTAATTTTAAATAAATTTATATTTTATTGAAATATTACTATGAAATCGAACAGAGAATGCTTGGCAAATTTTCAATTTGGATAGAATTTCAAACTAATGTTATTACAACCATTATATAACAAAATTTTTGAGAAGATAAAAGAATTATATTGTGTTTATTATTTTTTCAGTAAAATCCTCAAATAATTTGGTTAACACAAATAATAAATAAATGAAAATATACGATTCAACGTATACTGTCAATGTTTTCTAATTTCAAAACTAACGGTTTTAACTTGCAACAATTAGTACGTACCAAAGCTAAGATATAATCGTTATTCCTTGAAAGTTAAAGTAAATTTACTACCGGTACCAAAACAAAAAAAACTCATGAGGTGTCTTTGGGACACTCGGTTGGAACGAAATTTCTTTCGTTATACGTAAATTTATTTTATGAGCTGAGTAATAACAATGAAATTAATTAAAACGTTTGAATGTAATTAAATACATAAAAATAATGTAAGTTAATAAATGGTAAGAAGTATTTGTAAGTTGTAATTAAACATTTCTTTTATATTAATTATTAAAATTCTAAAAAAAATAGTGCAAGGAGACAGACGGATTGAGAAGTGTACACTAAGGAACAGTCAGCTTATGAGAAAAAGAGACAGGGAGACAGAGACATCGAGAAGTATATGTACAGTAATCTAGCATACACTATACAGCGGCCAGCAGGCTTCGTTGCGGTTACACTTTTTTTCGTGTAGCTCCCATGCGCCGAACGTCCGAGTGTAATATACAATAAGAAACTTCGTTTCAAAAAGAAGAATCGATATGAAACTTCTTCATATCTATTTTCTCTAAAATGTCTAAAACCTGAATCAATGACATAGATGCACAGGTATACATTATATCGTAATATCAATAACCCCCTTTAGTCTGAACTCCATTTTGAACGAACTGAATCCATTTTATGTGTGCTTCTCGACAAAATTCTCCTCTACCGATTTCCATTGTATTGTAGTATTCCCTTGGCTGAAACCGACTCCAATAATAACAATAATTTTAAGTACATTATATTATCGTAATAATTTGATTGAGTTTTAAGTAGTCTAATATTTTTCATTTCATTTTACTTAGGAGAACTCCAAAAATATTTTGATCATTGTTTGTTATTCATTGGTGTGTGTTGAGTTAAATTTGAAGTAGATAGGTACCTACCTATCTTCTTGCGTGGTAAACACATACCTACATATTGATGAGTAGAAAAAGTAAGTTGATGATTAAATTGTAGAAGAATACGTCATTATTTTTTTACTTTTAAGTGCATACTAACTTATTTTGGAATAGGTTTTTTGAAGACGGTTTTTTTTTTGGTAAAATTTTTGTTTTTTTTTATAGTGTTTGCGACGATAAGTTCTACCTAGATTGAATTTCATTAAAATCGGATATTCTACTATGTAGTGATATGAACATGTATAAGCAAATAAACAGAACCGTCGTAATCTACATTTTACAAAATCATGAGTTCTATCGGTATAACAAAATTCGTAAAAGTCGTCTACGCCACTGTGTAGCTATAAAAAGATATATAAACAAACAGACAGTTTAATACACGGATAACAGCTTCTATTTTATGCGACAGTGTGTTATATCGGTATGACAAATTTCATTACAATAAAATCAGTCGTTGCTGTGTTATAAGAAGACATTCACAAGGACAAACGTACAGAAAAATAAAAGTAGCCTATGTCCTTTCCTAGTATTAAATCTATCTCCGTTCTAAGTTTAAACAAAAACAATTTAGTGGTTTAGCCGTAGAACAGTTTGATACAAACAAACAGAGGTACCTACTTACATGTTTATAACATTATAATAGATAATATAGTATATTATTATAATATGGGTTACGTGAAAGTATTTACCTGCAAAAATGTTTTCCCTTCATCCCTGTAGAGTCCGAAGGGCACGTCGTTATCCTGAACATCGCGCAGTACAGTCCAGCCTGAAGGAGACAGGTACTGTGCGCTGGTCACCGCACACACTGCTTCTTGTATGTCTATAAATGATAGTTTTAGAAAAATACCGTGACAATAAAAAGAAAGAATAGATAAATTAAATTAAATTAAATGTTTGCTTCAATAAGGTCGAGGTTAGTTAATATTAGTAATGTCTTATAGTTATTACATATTGAGATCTACTATTTATAAAGATCAGCTAACATTAGAGTAATTCTATCTTCTCCTTCAAAAAAGTGTCTTGTGTAAATTATTTAAAAAATACTTTAAATCTTCAACTGTACATAGAGAAAAGTGTACCAAATGTGTATTAAATTTCTGTGACTGTTATAAAATAACATTAAAATAGAAGAATAGTTAACTGACTTATGACGCGCTTGGATGACACAATAAGTGTGACACTTAAAAAATTATACAAATTAAAATATTTTTATCATAATAATTTGAACAATATACATTTTTAAAATACAAGTAATACAACTAACAGAAAAATTAAGTTACTTTGAAGTGATGTTAGAACAGATTCACAAATTATATCCAGTCATCTCAACTCCGGTATGGTCTAGTGGCTAGGATACCTGGCTCTCACCCAGGAGGCTCGGGTTCGATTCCCGGTACCGGAATTTATTTTAGTTTTATTTTAATTAAAACATATTTCATTAAAATATGTAACCAAATTTATTGATTGAACAATATCAATACGCATAACTCATAAAAATATTAAAATAATACCTGTAAAAACTATTTCCTTGGAGGGATAAACAATTTGCCCTTTCAAAGGCAGGAACACAAAAGGAATCTGCGGTTTTGTAGATCCCCGTCCAAATGTTGCCATTGGGCATTCTGTGAACGAAGAATTATAATTATATGATAGTGTAAATTTAAATCATAAACTACGATTGTAAACTACATATTAATTTACCTTACAATTTAGTTCATAATATCGACGGTAGATGGTACTTAAACATTATATATTCTATGTATTTATATATATTTATATCAATGAGTAATATATACCTATTTTTATCAATATATGACTCATTGCACATCAATAGAATTTTACAAATTTGAGGTTACGTCTCATTTATATATAAGCTCTATGAAGTATATACCTTCAATGTTGTTTACACAGATTCTTTGATCTTCTCGAAAAGCGGGCAAATCAGAATGACACTGGCATACGCAACCCCAATTTCCAGACCTTAACGTCGCGCCGATCGCTGTTCCATGTGACATTTCCATGCATCGAGTGAGACCGCAGTCGGTACCTGGAATATAATAGTGTAAAGTTTTTTTTAGTATTATATGCGCCGTAGGTACACAAAAATAACTGACCGAAGTTACTGACTTCAGTCATAGAATAGATAGAATTTAACTCCCCTACTAAATACCGTCGAGATACAATTATATAGAAGCGTCTAAAACTTTTCTCAACTATAAAGTTTATAATACAACTTGTATTTGAAACGCATTAAAAAGTATAACACGATTTCTCATAGCCCCGGCCCGTACAGATTCCTATTTCTATATAACTACTTAGATTGTTCTGAAAAAAAATTCGTGTTGGTGAAAAAAAATTAAATTAAACAATAAAAAGTAAAAAAAATAACCTATAATTGTAAATAAATCTCCGGTTGCATATCTCGTCACGTTTTTCACTTCTATTTTGTTTCCTGTAATAGAAGCGATAACTTGGAGTAGCGCGCACACAAATATTGTTTTATGCGCCATCTTGCGTTGTCAAGTTACACCTGTTATTACTGTTTTAGTTCCGCTTTACACCGCCATTGGGATTGGCGGTTTTCTGCTACCGTTCCCTTTTTCTTTTGTAAAAATTATTTTCCATTTTCGCTAACATCATTACTATTCAAACTGTTCCTGTAACAAAGAAAGAGAATATTCAATTACATTAAGTTAAAAATTCTTAGACTTTATAAGAAAATATGATATAATTGGGTTCGCCTTTAATGAATAAAATGCATATAGCATGCATTTTTTTTGGAATTGTATTGAAAATCATTGTATATTGTTACAGCATCATATTCCTAATAGTTACAGATGTCACTGATCGTAACATATGATACAAAGAATTTCTTTAGTGTCTCATGTACGACGTTACTTAAGACACTAAATAATGATTCATCTTTTTTATGTCTAAATTTCATTCTAGTCTTACAATCCCTGTACTATTTCCTTTTCGGTTCTGGTTTCCACTTTGATCAGCTTTGTAATTTCAGGATTCTAGTCTTGTTCTTATCCCGAATAAATATTCAATATGTTGTGCATATTACTACTACATCCGTGCCAAATTTTAGTACAATTTAATCCCTGTTTGGGGTATGAAAGCGAAACAAACAAACTTATTTTCTCTTTATTTAATCTCAGAAATGACAGACACTATATATAGTCTCAATTCATATGCTCCCGAAACTCGTTTACCAATTAATGATAATCTTAACTATTAAAAAATTGTGTGTGGTGTTAAATATTTTATTGTGGTAAGGGACCATTCGTGTACGAACCCGATTCGCACCTAACGGGTTTTTTAGGATATATTGGGAGATGAAACACAAGTTTGGCATAGCTAGTTTAGTTTCAAATGCAGATACGATAAAAACCTCTTATAGATACGAAAATGTAATTGACCTAGAGGAGTCCCAAATGAAAGTATTGTAAATTCCAATAAACGAAAATTGTTAGGATTTCAATATGTTTGGTAGTTAAAAAATCTTGCTATGAATGTAGTTTCATAGTTTCAACGCCTTTTCTTTTATTATATATTTTGTTAGCTAGATATGAAAGTTTCTAGAAGTATTTGGTTTTTGAAAATCAAAAATTTAATCTTATTTCGCCTTTATAAAATTAAATTTGCCTGTATAACAATCAAAAGTAACACATGAAATCATATGAGACGGACTTGATCACTTTGTAACGTCTATATAGACATATATATATATATATTAGAATATTAAATAAGCTTTTCAAGTCGAACTTATTACAATACAAAAACGTCTCTTGAAAAGTTGACCTAATTTCAGTCTACAGGTGAATAAAGCTTTAAACAACACGCTTGAGTTGGTTTGTATAAAAAGAAATACATTCTATCTTTCACCCATTACCATGCCATGCACATATTTTGCGATTTATACCCTATATTATATAGGAGCATTAGTAGAAATGTAAGGATTTACATAGGTTCTATATAAATCGGCCAAGGGCGAGTCGGGTCACGCGCCGTTAGGGTTTCGTAGTTAAGTCACAATGTGCGGACTGAGACGGAGACTTTTAGTTTGATACTATGAACCTATTAATTGATTAAGTTCACGGTTTAACGGCTAACAATGTCTAAAAACGGACCCACATAAGTGTTGTGGTTTTTTATTTCCACAATTTTATATGGTTCATAAACTTATATTTACTATCTATTATACATAACCGACAATGTCATTTATGTAATTTTCAATTGAATTTGTACGAAATTTTAGTTTTTACTTCTCCAAATAAATTTTATAAGTTGGTCAACTATGACTCGTCAATTTGCAAAGCCTATTTAACTGTTTCCCTTTTAATTTCGTTATATATACTACACGATTCCAACAAATACTAGCGGTTCAAAGCTTATTATTTCGCAAACGGATTCCAAAACTGAAAAATAGTTTTCATGGACCCGCAATGGTTCTTAATAACCCATCCAACGATACCCCACAAGAGAAAGAAAATTCATATCCACTTTAGGCGTACGGGAAGTACCCAAAAAAAATTTTTTTTAATTCTATTCTATCGTTTTTCGACGTGATTAATTTGTATATCCGTACCAAACATACCGTACAAACGTACCGTTACAGCGTTCTACTACTAAGAGCCTTTGAGCTAAGCCTCGGATGGACAGACAGACAGACCGACTGATGGACATGCCGAAACTGTAAGTGATCCTTGTTGAATACAGAACCCTAAAAAGTGATAAACGAAGAACATGTTCAATAAATTCTCACGTTTAGTTAGTAATCGCATAAACGATAACGTCTCGATGACCATAACTCAGCAATAACTAAAACTACTTTCAGCGTTTATTTAGCGATTTCGCTAGAGCCAAGGAACAGGTTGCTATCTGACCCTGTAACCGTTGCCTGGTTACCATAATGGACAAATATATCCGACACTTTCTCTTATGAAACACGGTACTGAATATTAACAATTATTTTTTTTTTTTACCTTACTTCTTGTGTGCGTTATTAGCTCACATACGAACTTTCTATGAATTTCTTTAGCAAGAGTTTTGCTTTAAAAATTATATTGTTTTAAAGCATAAACTGAATTAAAAACCATAAATAAGAGATGTTACAATACAAATTTTATTTCAGAGCGTATGGTGTAAAAGCTTTCTTAAAACGCCGATTCTCAATCAATTTCAGCGTCTGCGACAACGAACGCATTTCCTATATGTAAAAAAAAAGAAAACGGAGATTTCAATCAATCAATTCACTCAGTTACAATTAAAAAAACTACTTATTTAATTATTAGATATTGATAATAATATAAATTTGTTGCTAAAGCCGATATATAATTATTTTACCGCGGTAGAGATTTAACAGTTATGGCCGACATCGAAGTGGAATATTGCTTACGCCGAACAATACCTATTTGATTGAACCGTCACGTATGTGGTGGCGCGGGCGCAGCGCCCACTGTACATTCTATAGGTGGTTAATTACCTTCGTTATTCGCCTCAACGTCTATATTGTACCAAAATATTGTTCGGTATGTAATTTAATAGTTGAAATGCTTCGATTTGGCGACGTATTTAATATGCAGCCAAATGAACAAGCGAAATGAAATTATTTATCATTGTAAAGTTCGATCTTTTAAATTGTCAGGTTTTACTAGTATAAATTAACAAATAGATAAACAGCCACCGATCTGTATAGGTACCTATATTTCATTTTTTTTTTTATATTATTAAATTCATGTGTATTTATACATGTTACATAAAAACGTTGAGTAACATCCATTTCTGCGATCATCATAAAGGATGACGTTCCATTTTAAATTAATGATGCTAGCTAGCACCAGAACGCACGTATACCAATCCCAAAACGATACGAGGCCGTCTATCCGTTTGACATATTACAGAGATTTCACCTTCTAGTCGATACTTTATTTTACTGCTTCGAAACTTCTACTCGATTTCACATATTAACATAAACATCTAAGTTAAGTGTCCGCTTGCAGCTTAACGACCGAGGGATATTGGTTTCGGTCAGATTAAACGTGACCTGTTGACTCGCAACATGCTTTATCTGATGTATTTAACGGAGTGAATATTTGAACATAGAGTGCCTTGGCAGATGCTTAATTTTGTTCAAAACAAACATTGTGCTAGTTAAAAGGTTAATAATTAATTAATGTAAATCTTATGTACTATCCATTACATTAGGCATACCTAGCATCTATAGTTGATTTTAATTCAATAATTTATTGTATTAACACGTTATAAAATAAAAATAATAAAATTATTTATATCAATATAGATAATGTATTCAATAGTGTTGATCGATACCGTTTTAGTATTTACAATTATTTATTAGCTAAGAAGTAGTTGTTTTGTTTACGAAGAAAATAAACATTATTTAAGTTTTTTTTTTCTGATGTGTTACTTTGAATTTATTAACAAATGATTTTTAGCTATCTAAGGCTAGCTAAAACGCTAATATATATCTTCTATCAGCCTGTAGACTTTAATTAGAATGAAATTAATTATGACATTATTATTACTAATACTACTATATTTAATTACTATCATAATTATTAATTTAATATACTCACTAATTAAATGTTATTATTATTTAAAAATATAATTACAAGTGTCTAATTAATAAAACTATAGAATTATTTGGTATACATATATGGTTGTCAGCAGAATCCTGTTAATGAGCTCTATTAGCACGAAACGGACGTAAAAATATTTGTTATTGATTGGGGTAGTGATGGATAAAATTAATAGTAATACTTGGTCCGGTGTTCGATGTCTGTCAACCGACTCGAATCTCAGTTCAGTTTGTTTGATTAGGATTCGTAGCGGAAAAGCACCCTCAAAGAGTCAGCGGTGTATATTGCTTATGTTGCAAACCAAGCGTCAAAATCTTACTTGTATAGTCGGTATTAATTACCGACCTAATTTTGTAGCACTCATTTTAACGATAAAAGCTATTACCCTAGAAGAGTACTAGCATTGGTTAAGAACCCTCCTCGAGCTTGCCCCGCGCAGCAGTTCCACACATCTGGGGCAGGGCAAACTTTGAAAGGTAGGTAAATTCAGCAAATACAATGAATAGGTTCCGCTTGCTGTTATGAGCAGCAAAAGTGTGTTACGACAAGCGCGTGTTGCGAAGGATCATCAAAATAAAAAAAAAATGCAGTGGTGTTTGTGGAGTGTCTTTCAAATGTAAATATGGAATTAGTGATATCAGAGAACGGTGTTTAGAAAGGTTTTAAGGAGATGTGTAGTGACTGGGGTAGAAAAATCTATGTTCTAATGATTTAACAACGTTGGAAATATTTAATTGACTTTTGCCAATCCACTTTCCTTCAATATTTCCATACGGTTAGGATTGTGGGGCGAATGTGTGAAACGGAACGTTTGACAAGTGTCGTTCTGGAAAATCTTATGCAGACCAAATTGCTGGCATATTGAAGATAATCCAAATTATAAGCAATGAAACCGACGAACTTGCGTGCATTGATTAATGGCTGGCGATGAAACAAGAGACGATCTCTGCCTGCTCTTGTGAAAAATAGGTGTCGTGCAAATAAAAAATAAGTAGCTGAATGGTGTGATTTTATATAAAGTCATTCCTAAAATTGGATTCCATGTAAAAAAAAAAAGATATATTATTCAATGTTTGGAGAATACATCAAAAAAATTATCTAACTTCTGTTTTTACCAAAAAAATAAACACTATTGCATAATTTTTATAATCTACGTTGCTTGGCATATGAAATAGAAATCAACACGTTTTATATAAAAAAAATACGTTTTGTTCGATCAATATTTTTCAATATTTTTATTAAAGTGTAGACAGTTGCCGGAAGAATTCTGACCCACTTTCTTTTTGCATATTATTGAATTTTAATATTCGGCCCGCACTTTTTGTTCCACATAGAACAGAGCTTATCTCTAAATGCTAATAAGCTTCCGATACATGTATCTATAACTTTCACTACTTAAATTTATATATTTGTTTTATGTATTTCGTTGGACGACGTCACCGAAATATTATTTTCGTCTGAGTTAAGCGATCTAAATTGAATTTGATTGTTTTGAAGACCGCTTCTCATTTAGTTAATCAAATGAAAGATCAACTATCTATTAAATATCATTAAATTTATAACAAACTGGGTGGATAAGATTCTGTGTCTTTTCGCAAATAGACATCACGTTCTTTTTTAGAACAACTATAACAAAAACCAAAAACAATGGTCTTTGAACAATATGTCGTACAGTAACTTAAGCACATTTGAAATAATAACTGGCAGTTGGATCCACGGAAAACGATGTTGACTGTGGTGTTACATTAAGGCGATACCTCGACGAGGAGAGGGGGGTGTCCCTTTTCTATACACACATATATGGCATGGAGATTCTTTAAAGTGAAACTTCGATTCAGCGATTCGATAACAACAATTGGATGAGAAGCGAGATTCAAGGATGTGTCTAATCGACTTAATTTTCAAAGTAATTTAGTTATTATATCATAACAATTCCATTAATTTTTTCTTTAGTTATTTAAAAACAACTATTAAATCCGCTTCAACGTATAATTAAATCCAGGTTACCAAAAACTGTACTGGAGAAAATTTAAGAAATTAAACCGAAAGTTCAAATACTAACTTAATGAAACAATATTTTTAACTTTTTTCCATATAAGTGTTTATTAAAATAATCCCCTTTTTGAATAAAAACCACAAGTCAATGACGATCGAGAGTCCATAGATAACCCGCAGCAACTTCTTCGACAGTCAACCGTTGACGGTCAAGAATAGCATTGACATGACTTGTAGTGGTGGAAATTATTTATTTGAAAATATAACAGTCTAAGCCGTCATTTAAGGTACACACGCAATTAATTAGATTGAGCATAATCAATAATCTACGAATGAAGGTTATAGATAATATTAAATCCCTCAAGAATTCGATGCAATGTGGTGAAATGAACTAAGTTTTTACCACTTATCTCGTTCGCCTTGAAGTTCGCAATGGTTATTATTGATCAATAACGAGTCAAATTAAAAAAAAAATTACTTGAAAAATAAAAACCTATGGAAATCGTATATCTTTATTTAATATTTTACACTAATACATTTCACAGTCATGCTGACTATATACGCATGACTACAATCTAAACTGAAATTGCAATATATATTTAATATATCGTTTAGAAATATCCCCTTCACAAGACGTTAAGTAAAAAATTATTGAGCGAATAATGGTGATCAAAGAATCAAGGACTATAAAATGAATGCAGATTTATCTGGAATATAAAAGGAAATATCCACAATAGCCCCGACGCGCGCAGCCTGACAAGTAGCGTTACCCGGGTCCTGTCGTGGGCCGGTTTCGTCTTCGCGCCGACTATTTCGACCGCCGTTTACGACGTGCTCAACTGTTGCTTTTACTTTTGTATCGAGATTTTTTCCAGATCGAAGTAGAATTATTAAAAAACAGAAACGTATTTAAAAATTATATTTTATTAACAATCTCGTTATACCTCTTACAGAACAGCACAGATATTTTTATTACAGGGATCGTATTATAGGGAGGCGGGGCTCGATCCTCGCCGCGATCGGATCGACCGATGAGTTCGTGACTCGAGTCGAACTGAACTCTCCGTGAGCCTCGGAGAACACTTTATGCCGCCGGTCACGGACGTTGTCGTCGCGTCAGTGGCGGCGGTCGTCAGCGTCCCCCGACCCGCGCTGGACCGGCGCGGAGTCTTAAGGTCCAAGGCCCTCAGTAAGAAATTTAAAAAAATGTGGGGAGGTATGCCTCAGAAATTGGGAGGTAAGAATTGACACAGCACAAAAAATACATTATTTAATTTTTCCCAGCTAGTGCTGATCAAAAGGTTTCGTCCATAGCTGTATGATTAATAAAGTTTGTTATTACATTATTGTTAATAAAATGTGTCGTTATCAGTACATGCAAACGTCAACCATTCGGGGACAAAGTCGGGAGCCGATGCCTGTATGTGCTCTGCGAGACACATAGTTGATTTGTTTAATTTGATTGAAATTATAAACTCATTAGTCCAGTCACCTGTAGTCAAGATTTGTACGTACCTTTTGGCCTACTACTTGTACCTACTAACCAATAATTTACTTATATCTCTTTTGTAATCACATGACCTACCCTTCCGATCACACTATAAAGGAATAATGTATGTAGAATGATAATAAAAACATATTTAAAAAATAATAATATTACTTATCTTCGCCTTTATTGTACATGGTAAAAAACTTCGGCTTAAATGTGTTTTTCAATCAAAGCTGAAAAACACAATGATGTAGATTAACTTGGGCCTTTATGAAATTCTCAAATTTACATCCTATTCGATTACGGGGTAATTATTGTACCGACTGGACACTTATTGCTTCTTCATAACTCTACGATTTGATGTATTACAGACGACGAGGTAAGACGAATTATCATAGATAAGGATATAATCACTTCAAGATTTATGGTTTGCGATAGTATCGAGGCGTCGTCACAAAGAATCGAAAAACGTGCAAATCACACCACGTATTAAAGGGAACCCTAAAAATACGATTGCCGTAATAATCAAGGAAACGCTTGGTTCTTATATAGTACGTCGTCAGTGCTGGAACGAGGATCCGTAAGCCGCGGAGGTAGTTCAAATCGCATCTCAGTGCAACCCGTTTTACGTTTTACGATAGCGTTATTCGGCGAAGCGGTTTTACGAAACCGTTTGTCACGCATGATGCTACACGAGACGGGCCGGCCGACGTGCCTGCCCCGAACCCGTAAACATGCAGTTTCTTGTATGGCCGAATACCACATATCGAGTTATCTTCTCGCTTTACCCACTCGAAAATCATTTGAAAAATTTTGCTTTGAAACACGTTTCAATTTTTAGTTTAATGATAGCGTTCCTTAATAATTTCCTCGAATGATATCACCGTTTTAAAAGTAAAGTAGTTGGTAGGATTGCTATTTTTTTAAAGCTTTTATGTTTGATTAGACTAATAGGTTTACACTCAATTTCACGGACCAATGTTAAATTTTAACTGAACGTCAATTCATATTTAGTCTGTTCCTAGAATAATTCTTAATATCATTTTAACGGCCTGATAAATTTTAAATTGGTTGAGGGAAATCTTAATCTTTCACTACCATAATTAAAATTCACATTTATACGCCAGAGTATTTATTCCGTAACAAAGCTATGTTTCTAAATATATATTGTAGTTATATGTTCCATTTTTATCTCGTATTGTAAGGGAACGTCCATAAACCACGTGGTCATATTTTAGTCTCTCTAGAACTCCTCCCTCCCCCCATGTGGCCTCACGTAGCCTTTCTATGACCCCCAACCCAATGGAACGTGGTTTTTCACGATACATTAATTTATTTATAAAATAAAATAATTAATAATAAATTAATTTATTAACAGTTTATTTTTTTCAAATAATGTATTTAATTATTTGATTCCTCTTATTAAATTAACATCTGGCGGGGGTAACTCAAATTATCTTATTCAACAAAATTTTCATCTGAAGAAACCACGTAGCTTTGCTCTCGACTCCTCCCCTATTACGTGCCTCAGCGTAAGGCTTAAGCTTATCCTCTTGGTCGAGCTACGTAGTTATGGACGCTCCCTAATGAATAAAATACTATATCTGTGTGTTGTTCACAATAAGCTTTTGTTTGCATTTGGTATCACTCGCAAGAATTAATACATATATACCACACAGTATCACATAATCAAAATTTATCTGATCACAATTATGCCCGAAAATGGCGTATTTTATTACACGCACAAACCTTCCCAAGCCCACTAAATTTAATGTTACGTGTTACGAAAAAAATAATAATATATATTTATTTGTTTCGCGTGTCATGCATTGTATGTGACTTGATTAATTTACTATGCACAAAAATAGTTCAAACACTATTGAATTATCGCAAAGTCGTTTTCGTCATGAATCATTTAAATAAATAACAAGCGTCCATTAAAAATGATGGAAGCTTTAAATGATGAGCATTTATTTTTAATTTTTATTTAGAGAGAAACAAATAAGCACATACCCATTATCTTTTTATATTCAGTTAAAGATTAAAAGAAGTTATGGAAATCTTCATATTTCTGATCTATAAATAACGCCAACGACAGATTGATAATGTACTTGTAATACATCATTTAGGAGTATCATTTTTGCATTCAACGTTGGCACTAAAATTCTAATTGAAAATACTAAAATATCTATCCGTGGATTCTACTTTTAGATGAGTTATTTGTATTTTGACATTATGAAAATCGTTTTCAATCAAAATTCATAAATGACATTAAATACTTAAAATAGCTAATATTTTCGAAATAATTTTTTTAAAATGTTAAAAAAATAACAAAAATTACATCATCGTTACGAAAACCGTACAATAAACTATGTAAATAAATTAATTCAGTATGTTTATAATTGTGATCCCATAACATTTTAAATTACACCCCAAAATCCTTGAACTATGCAAATCAATAATTGATTACTTAAAAATAAATTAATTAACTCACGACTTTATTGCAAAACTCCTCCCGCATAGATGTCAATGAAATTCCTTTTTATGTTAATCACCACCGTCATTATTTCTTTTTACAGTTCGACATCCCAGACAGCTCTCAAATGAGTTAATAGTGTCTTTGCAGTAAGTGTTTTTAATTTAACACAAAATATTTATTTAATTAGATCATTATTTGAAATTAAGAAAACTTATTTATTTACAGTGCATGAAGACATAAAACCACTTCGTTATTGCTAAGATATACATACGTATGTATATTACATACTTATATATATATACGTACTTACATACACACCCACGCACGCGCATACACACACACGCATATATATGTGCGTGTGTGTATGTATGTATGTACAATAGTTTATACTTGTTACTATAACATTATCAACATACAGCAACGATTAATATTAAGATCGCAGTACAACGATTGTCAAAAGAATACCTACATTTTATTCATAGGAGCTAGGAGCATTCAGGGATAAAAGGCTATCAAATTAACCAAATCGACTATCAAATGCATTATAAGTGAGGAGATAGTTTTTTTTTTTTGTTTTGGTTTTTTTAGCAGATAACGGTCGAAGGAATATTTGAATAATAGCGCCGTATTTTGAGTAGACAGGCGACTGTTATTAACACAACTTCCGCCGGTGTCCGTGTTCGTCTGCTATAACATACGAAAGTGTGTCACGTTTTGGATATTTTTTTGATGTTGAATTTATTTTTGTGCAAAATGAATATCGGCTTTCAACGCTGGGAATAGAATTTGCGATCAGTGTCATTTCCTAAAACCATGCGTGGAAAAGATTGTAACGATAAACAAATGTTTTTTATAATTTATTTTGGACGATGTCTGCGCATCGAATGAACGAAATCGAAAGGATCGAAAGAAGAAGAAAGGAAAATATGTATGTATGTGGCACTACAAAAGGAGAGTCAAAAACAAAAATAACAATCAGGAGGTGTGAAAATTTAATTAAAACGCCAAATCGAAACCAGCTCAACACCACAATGCACAATAGGCCTATAAGAATAAATAAGCACAGGTGTACTATTTATATTACACTAGGATAGTAAACTGATGTTTAAAATATTATATTCGTTGATAAATTATTTAAGTTGACTGTACACGATGGATAAAAATCAAATTAAAATTGAAATCTGTAAAAAAGCAATGAACTATAGTGGTGAAATTTTTGATGGCTTATACCATCAAAAATTCTATGCCATTACTTTCTCACAAAACTGAATTCAACATCATTCCATAATGCGCTAGTAAACAATGACGTCACTGGGTAATAATGCCTTCTTTGTAATAGAGCAATTTAAAACAGTCCTAAGTCAGATATTTTTATAGTTATCAAAAAACGCTTTCAATCTATTCATTAAAAGAAACTTTAAATTCAGTAATATATATAAAAAATAGTAAACTATCCCATTGTGTGTGCATATAACCGAGTGTATTTTAAAAACAAATATCTTCATTATTTAATGTAAGCAAACGCTCTAATCTTAATTTGTAAAAAATAACTAATCAACCATGTAGTTAGTTAATATAAATTGTTTGATTATTTCATAATTAAAATTAATTTGTTAAATTTCAACGAAAGAACTTTTGGAAAACATCTAGCAAATCCGGAAAACCGTTAGATTATCTTTCATCACACTTTTTTTATATCAAACATATGCGGCACCAGCCAGCTATGGAAGCAGGCCCAATTTATTCCAGTTTCTCGTTGTGTAAGGTTATTTCATAATAAGAATTTAATACGGTCAGTATCATCAGCTCGTTTAAGGATACAGCAGCTAAGTGCGAGTCGGTCTTAAGTGACCGGTGTGCCGTAGTAGTACGGACTTATATACAATGTAATTTTTACCGACGGTGGCCACACGAGAGGTGCTCGCTCAACGGTTACGGGCGTCGCCATAGATCTAAATGGTACTGAAGTCGATGCTCGCCAAAGGAGAATCGATTGGTTTTCAACCCGTACCTCGGAGACCACATTAAACAGTCGGTCTCGCCTCTTGTCATCGCGATTGTAACATTAGCCAATAGCGGCCCCCGGACCGTCCAGAGCCAGAGTGTAAGGGCTTTAGGACCCTGCCTCCCGAATAGGTCAAATAAAAAGCATGTGGGTAGTTAAAACTCGACACGAGAAAAATACCATGACCGATATTAAGGATTCATCATGAAACTAGTGATTCCGGGAATCGTTTGAGGTGCAAAACAATTTTCGTCTGTTTTTTTAAGTAAGGGGCCATCCATAAATTACGTCACACGTTGGGGGTCAACGAAATGTGACAATACGCGACAAGGAGCAGGTCTAAAGCTTTGTGACGTCAAATACGAAAACGAAAAAACGAAAAAAAAAATTTTTGTTTTGTCTAATATTTAAAGTGTTTTGAACAAATAAAAAATGTAAAAACTGCTGTTTTTATTTACGTGTGACCGACCATCTGTGACGAAGGAGGGGTCACAAACCTTATAATTTATGTGACGTAATTCATGGATGGCCCCCGATGCTTGTCGAATGTTATAATTAGCCCACAATGTATCACTTAGCTCCGCCACCATGGGTTAGTGTCCACAATAATCTATAACACTGCCGTGAATCGAAAAATTTATATTTTTAGTGTAATTATGATCAATAAATTAGGACGTCGATGGCGAAAGACATCATCATCTCGATTCCTTTTTTTTTTTTGTAAGAAAGCGAAGCACGCGCCGCGGGCCGGGCACGGCGCGCCCGCACGAACGTTGGTTTCTCTGATCCTCTGCTATAAATTTACGACTTAGATCCGATTTATTGATGCTCTACAATATTCAGTATATTATTGCAGCCATCTATGTCTATAATTATAACACAGTTTTATGTTCAGGTTCCTTCGAGAGAGAAAAAATTGCGACAAACGGATATTTCGCTTTCCAATTTTGGTGCAGAGGTCTAAAAAGGAGGTAAACATGTAGATTATTGCCGACTATGCTGTGTATATTTCTTAGATTTTAGCATATTGTATTTTTCAAAGTTACATTGTATTAAGCAATGCGAACCTACAGAACGCTATGTGACAGTTTTAAGCAATTTGACATTTAACTGGTCAGTTGGATCTCGTAACTTTTTAGGTGGTCACGTGTCAGAAACAAGATTTTCAGAAATCTTGAGCTCGAAATTTCGTAAAGGCCTTTATTTTTAGGTTAAGATCATAAATTGACGTGAAAATTATTAGCCGATTATTTGATATCAGAGCAAAATTTCATAATCAATCGTTGTGTAAATTATGTCTAGATTATTTATTTGTGAATTCGTTTAATGCATTTATCAAAGTTTTTAATACAGGGAGTTTTTACATTAAATATTTTATCTAGTTTGAACTGATATATGAATTAACGCTATAAGTTTATTTATAAGTCTGTGCTCAAAGGCAAATTCAATATTGCGATTTCATCATTATTCAATAAGCTTTTATCAAAATAACAAATAGGTAATCTGTATTGCAGAATTGCTGGACAAAAACATTTATTGTCTTACAATAAACACTATTTTCGGCTATGTCAGTATATAACCATGTTGGATTTGCAATATAAAATTATTACACTAAAATACAAACTGAAATAGAAAACTGACAATAATTTTAAATTACACATCATTTATGAAACTTTCTTTATGATGGTCTAATTAACTATACATATAGCGCCGCCCACTGAAGCGAAGTCAGATCGAACGCTTAGTTTACCGTCGAGTAAAAATATACGACGCCTATGAATATTCTGTGTCCAAATAACTCAAATTTCCTTATAAATAAACTGTCATAACTATGAACAAATAATATTTGATCTCAAAACTCGCTTCCTCGTCTATCGGCCCGACAAGTTTCCACACCATTGTCTGTATACAAAATGATAATGATATTTCTATCATTTTTAAATTCATTTTTTAATAGACGAAAAGTCGAAAACCAAATTCATATCTATTGAGAACACATGCCTAATTTCAATGACAATTTTAAGGGTGTTCTCTTCATTAATTACGTAGATAACTTTATGGTTGCTTGCTCCTCTTTGTTCCAGAATCAGGAGATGCATTGTGAGGTATTAAATTAATAATTTGAGCACCGTTTAGCCGTAGTGGACGTTCAAAATTTGAAATCCGACACGTGTGGGAGACCCCCGACTCCCGCTTTGACCGATTCAATCTAATCTAAGCAAATTAAGTTGACGACGACGCTCGTTAACTTTCTCTCTCCGATCGTTGAAAATATTGACACGGAAAGTGGAGGCTGAGACCGGAATTCTAATATTTCACGTCCAAAGTCGTCGATAAGGTTTTCACTAAAACTCGGAATCCACGCATCCACCGTTCGCCCACGATCGTAAACCAGTCGTATTTTCTATGCAGATTGCTGGAAATAAAATAATTATGGGGTCAAACAGTGAAATATTATAGATTTCGAACGAGACTTCGGAGATTAGGAAAGAAATCGTTGCGTATCAAAATAAAGTAACAGAATCTCCGATGTCGTATATAGCGAATAAACGGCCTTGCGTTCTGGATACATACATTAAGTGAAGACCTTCCTTTAACATATTAATCAAGATCTCATCTGATGCATATTCCGTAGGACTTTACTATGAATAAATCACTCATTATTTTGGAATCAATCAGATCTAATTTATGACTCTAACAGTATCGAAAATTATTTTTTTATGCTACAAGTAAATTTTCATAGAAACCTTACTTCACTTTCATTTACTATTTGGCATTCGCTTTATCAGTTTTGTAGTTGTCATTTGTTTAGATGTATATTGCGCTTCAACACTCCAATTTATTTAAATCTTTATGACTAAATATTAAACATTACTAAATCATCTCTGAAAAGTATAGCCATATTAATTTATTATAATAGGTAGTTGAACAAAAATACGCACACACAGACTATAAAGAAATTAATAAGTATCATTGAATCTAATTTAGACTATCACGCTGATGGCTAAAATTTACATCTTTCAAGCATATATATTAGTCTATAGCATGCGCTGTACTGTTTATTTATTTTTATTTAAATACATTTGGAAATTTCTCTCAAGATCTTATCAATAAAGTCAGGTTACTTCAAAGGTTATGTAAACACATCGGCTTAGAAGCGTAAAGAAAATTAGCCAGTGTTAAATTTATTGTTTTTCGTTGAGTAGTTGTGGTGATTAACGGAAAAATGATAGGTAACTTATGATGTGGTCAGAGATGCGACTTGCCTGCCGAAATGTAATTTAAATGTACTGTCTTTACTATATTTGACATGTTCTCAAATTTAAATGTTTTTTCGGCGTTTGAGTCATTTCTGTCTCAAACACGATTTATTACTAAAGGGCGAAAACCGTATTGATTATTTTTTCTCGCTTTTATAAATAATTTCATCAACATTAGAGTTTCAAAACTTTTGTCCTTCTTGTGCATAAATTTGATATCATAGTACATAAATTTCAACACCAGTGCTACCTCAATATTTCGTGCATAAACTCTATAGGAGTAGAGATAGCTTTTCATTTCAAAGCTAGATAGTGCACGATTAGGTCTCTCGTTGAATAATGATGGTGTTTCGCTTATCGTTAATAATAATGATAATGGCTACACAGAGCTTGTCCAGTGTAGTCTTAAAATTGTATTTTGGAACTATTTATTGACCGAAAACAAATCTTATACAGATATAGTAAACGAAGGAAAATATATCATTTCAAAATTTGCGTGATAGCCGAGTCGATCCCGCACCTTCTAGAAAAGATCTACATCGAGAATAACTCCAATTATGATAATATTTGATTACGACGACTCAGCGGTTAAGAACTTACCTTCAAATCAGAAGGTACTGGGTTCGAATCGCGATCATGTGAGACTTGAGAAATGATTTTTAACTTAAATACTGCTCGCGTCGTGTCATAAGAGCATTTTCAGTGTTCCGAACTAAAATAACAAAAACGGAACAGTTATAGTTTCGTTATGTCCATCCGCCCTTCTGTCCGTATGTCACAGACATTTTACTCAAAAACTACTAGATATGTATTGATGAAATTCGGAGTATAGGTATCTTGTATAAGCCGCTACTTAATTTGATAGTTATATAAAAATACTAGCTGACTCGCCCGCTTCGCTGGGTAATTTTTATTATAAATAAAATGGCGAAGGATTTACGGAATTCGAAAAATGGGTAGCCCAGAACCATCTACAAATCATTCCGCATCGATCGGTCCCAGTCCCATGTCTATACGTTTAGTAGTTTTTACATGATTGGCGAACAAAGACAACCTATTTTCATTATATATGTATAAGATATATATTTCTAGCGGCGGTACTTCTTAGATGTAAACAGAAGCTGAAAAAATTTTTTTTCAGCAAACGTCAACGTATGATACATATTCAACAGTTCTTTTAAAAACACTTTAAGATTTCTAAGCAATTTTTCTGATTACGTAACTAATTTCATAAATTAGTCATTTTCAGAGTACGAAGCACATTTTCGAAGCCTTTATTTTCTAAACCATATCTAACAAAAATATGAAAAAATAACGGAGGTAACGCTTAAGAAATACTTTCACTGAAAATTAATTTGAACATGATCGAATTTACTGTTTTTGAGTTATTGCCGAAAAACTTCGCTTTTCAACAAAAGGACGTAAGTTCCATGAACATACGCTCTTTAGCTGATGCACTTTAGTTTACACTAGTGTAATAGTCGACATTCCTATTTGTTTTTCTAGTTATAGGCGACTAAACTGGCTATACCTGTCCTGTGCACGAATCATGGAAAAAAATGTAACAACATAGTTTTTTTTTCATCTATAGTGCATTTCATTGTAGTACTTCGAAACCCAACAGTGACCATGGCTCGACATGCTTTTAGCCGGTTTTTAAGTCTTCGGTCATTTCCATCACCATATAATCATCCCCGTTCCTTATAAGCCCCAACCACGTACTGATCTAGCGTGAAGAAATTAAAGTCCAAAATTCTCAATCTCACACAAAATTGTAGGAGAGCGTTGATCAGCAGTGGGTTAATTGAAAAAAAAACTAAAACAAACTTTTATTTAAAAAGGGGCGAACTAAAAAGTAGAAAATATATTTAAGTATTCTATACATGTGTATAAAAATCATAAGTTCTGAATTCTAAATTAGTCCTCTTCATAACCCATCATCATTTTCATCATGTGTTTCACACATCTAAACCGATCGTTAAAACACATTGTCCAGTCTACATCAGAGATCTTTCAACCGCCTTTTCAGACGCATGCAGTGCATCATCCGATAACGAAAATTGTTGCACCTTACAAGTAGAGTTGTCTGTAAGTTTAACCGATGTGCAATCCTGTAATCCTAAGGAAGTAGCCAAAGACGGGCTAGGAGTTAAGCCCCCGAATTTTTGTCACATTAATATTGTAATGTAGTTTCATGCACATTTTTGTTGTTTTATTTTGATGAAAAACCCTTCGAACCCAAAACCTAGCTACGCCCTTGTGCTGTCCGAAAAATCCCGTCTTATGAGCTATTCACGGTAATGAGAACTTTTCTGACAAAAAATTTAAATCATACAATTCAACGTTATAACTTCTTTGACTCGCATACGTACCGACAAAAAATAGGCGGTTATAAGTCAGTAAAAACCAGAAAACTGTTTTTGGCAAAATATTTTGTGTGACCTGGTACGCAATTATCAAAAAAAAATATTATACGTCTATGCCCTGAGAGTAATGTACACAAAGTTTTTTTTTTATTATTTTTCTTTTAATTTATTCTGCTTACAGGCGCAATAGAATCAATTTTTCCCTTTGAAACGAAAGTTTTTATATTCCTTTCTAAGTTACACTCAATTTCCTACTGAATATTAAATTTGGTATCATATAATATTCAATCTTTGCTATTAATAAGAACCGAGAACTATTAAACATTCTATTTAAGTAAACTTAAATAAACGACAAACATAACAAACGACTAATTCTAACTAGTATTAGTACATTAATTGGTTCTATCAATAAATGATTATATCGGTAGAAATGAACGTTCATAAGTAGCCCGCTATGCAAATCGGGTATGTTTTATTGCTAACAGTTGTGTAACGGCTTTTTGTGTAACAGCGAATCCCAGGATGGAGCGAAATCAATATCGACGCGTTAAATTCGCGTTTACTTTACGCTACCGGACGGGGCGAGTTCGTGACGAAACACGTCGTCTAAAATAATTAAAAGCGTTTAATTTATGTTTATGGTATGTACCATTTAGTAGCCATGTGGCTACTAAAATAATTTAGTAACCATTTAATAAATATGGTTCTTGGTTTCGGCCTTATCATCTAAACGTATTCGTATTGATAAACTAATTTTCTCCCACAACTCCGCCCGTATAGGCAGAACATACGATTTTTTATCCTTCAACAGAAGTGCATCGCAATTATAATAAATATATTCATATATAATTACATTTTGCAATAATGTTACAAATTCATGCAACTTATTAAAAATATATATTAAACTATTAGTTTTATTTCGCATATTTATAATTATTTGATACGTGTACAAATATACATGTCGACAGAAGACAGACGGATAGAGATATTAATAATAATTAGTTCGGTTATTAAAACTTCATAAAATATTTGAAATTACATATGTTTCGAAAAACAAATACGCCTATACGTATATTACATTTATTTAAAAAAAATTCTAGTTATTGAAGTTCGTAGTCACATAGTTCTAGTTTGACTCACTTTCATATTAAAAAACCACTACAAATATCAAAATTTCAGTTTAGACGTTATTTTATCGTGGTGTAAGTTATACAGTGACTACTTGTGTGATGTATAACTTACACCACGATAAAATGTGTTACATTTTTTAACTTGATTCCAAGATAAATTTTTTATTGCATTATGCAGTGTGTATTACAATAATGTAATATTTTTAAAAAGAATAATATGATTCTATAACTAGTGAATCAGCACAATAAACCTAAACGTAAGGCAGTGCGAACGGAACTAAAAACATCACACAAGAAATCTCAGTGATATTTTTAAAAAATCACCCGACGCCCTCAAAGAGATTCCTTAAATGGAGGTTTTTGGTTTTTGTTTAATTGATGCAGAAAAAAATCAAAGAATTAAGTATTTAAATGCCATATTAACTATAAATTTTAAGACTTCGATATAATCTAAGTGCAGCTTTGGATTTTGAGTAAACATTGTCATCGAAAATATAATCTAGCGGAAGTATTGTACAATGCTTATTTGTGTCCAAATTATAAAAATATTGAGAAAAACGAACGTAATGAAGAACATACTTTATTTATTATCTCGCCCGAATGTATTATTAAAAAAAAAAATTGTAATCGAAATTTCATCTCATCGAACTCGTCGCATTCTCATTACAGCTGCCACGACGAAGGATCGATTATATCCCATTATTATATATCGATAAATTTGCCGCGGCCTTGGGACAGCTCTAATTGCGGTCGTTAGCGTAATTTATTGAACACATGCGGATGGTGCGAAAACACGACCTCGCGCGCGCCACCTGACGCACCGGGTTAGGATGCGGCGTGTCGATATCGAATAGATAAGAGATTTGGCAATTCGCCGCGAGAGCCGATCATTTATTTATGAAATTCTAAAATCAAGGTTTTCTACAATCTACATCGTATATTTTAAACATCTCTCGAAAATACGACGTACGATCTCGATTAGTTTTTGTCAGTCGTCAGCGATGAACGTAGTAACTGCGCGGCATATGGTCTTTTCTAAGCGAAGGCAATTTCATTTCTCGTTCAAATGTAAAGGACGAATCTTATCGATCCTCCGACGACTACAGCACTAGATGCTAATTATGCTGCGTCACGTCGGCGATCATATCATCCCCTGCTCTCCCGCAATCTTTTCATTTCAGTTTGCACGCATTGTAAACCCTATGCGCCCTTTACCAAGCCCAGTGCGAGCTTGAAGGCTGTTGACGACCGTCACTGTCGGGCCGTTTGTCCATACAACGGCAACCGTCTAGGTTCGACGACGCAACGTTCTCTCATAGTCATAAGCGAGGATCGAACCCAATACCTTCTAATTCGAAGGCAGCAATCTTAACCACTAAGCTACCGTCACTATTTAGCCGGCACAGTTCTTTAATTATACATTCAGCTCTCGATCCGCACTAGGTCAGCGTGGTGGCCTAAGATCCGAGCACTGTAATCTGAATTAAAGAGATTGTGGGAGGGTAGGCTTTCAGCAGTGGGATGATTGAGACTACGACACAACAACGAAAACCTTTGATATGACAATAATTTTGTAAAATATTTATGATTATACAAAATGAAATGATAAACCGATTTATCATTTCATTATTTTGGACTCTTATTTTCATAAAGTTAAATAGCAATATCAGAATAAAGAAAATACCTCACAACGGTGATTTTCGCCTTTTGCAAAATTCACTTTGAATATCGTTTTTTTTTTTATGTTTAGCAAAACGTTCACTTCCGGTTCATTGCCACTTTCAGAGAAAAAAAACAGGTGTACATATTTCCCTTAATCACGGTCAAATCGTTTAATCTCGACGACGACTTTCCGTATCACAACACAACAAATAATGTAAACAGACACACTATGTCTTCAAGACAGAGACGGTCGCGATCGACGGACAACCGAACACGAATGATCGCGTTAGCCTGCGCGGGCGCACAACGCGCCGGACCGCATCGTGCGTCGCACCCACGAAATCATAACACTTTCCGCGTGAGACCCATCCCTTTTTTCCGAAAGAAAACACGGTCACAACACCACGGCGTATCACCATAACTACGTTAATGTAATAAATTATGCGGGGAAAATCGTGTCAAAGTTATTTTTATGTGTCTTCGTTTCGATACGCGTAGCGGGCGAAGGCCGCGGTCCGTCCATCTAATTAATGGATTTTCTAATTTTCAACTTTTACTTTATGCGTAAATGTAGATAAATTTTACATTATATATATATATATATATATATATATATATATATATATATATATATATATATATATACGTCACACACGAAAAACGTGCTTACAAATAAACAGTGTAGTTTTCGCTTTTATTTTTTAATTGGACAAGGAAATTGTTTAACACTAGTCTCATTTTAAGCGAAACGCTTCAGACTGTATGCGTAGGAAAACAGAATTAACTTACAAAAACTGACAAATCCCAAATATTTATTGACATTCCAATTAAGGGCTGAATATCATAACTCTACTTCAAAATGGAAAAACTATGCAAACATGAAATTGCTATAATAAAAAAAAGTGACTTATATTCAAATAATATGTCTAATAATACTATAAGTGTAACAAAATTAATTCAGATGTACCGACGTTTAAGTCATCGAAGAGAATTTAAAAAAAACTCGAGGTTAACGCATTTCGATTTAGAATTAACGCACAACACAGATTTGTAAACAATGGAAGATTCTCACCCAACTGCGTTTAAGTTTAATTAAGTTATCAAATGAAAATCAGTTAAGTCAACAGAAACAGAAACATTAAAAATACGCCGTTGATGATGTGCTTCTACGTTTTTTTTTTCTTGCATTAAAATAATTTATTTTATAAAATTCTCACGCTGAATATGCGTATAAAATTGTTTTAATAATAATAATATTAACTAATAATTTTATTTTTGATATATTGTGTTCCTATAAAAGCGTTTACAACACACTTCGCTGATATCTGATAAATCACAGGAAACAATGAAATGTATTTAAAGCGTATATCATTGTTAGTTGTCTTTTCACAGCTGTAATTATGCACAAAAAATGCAATAACTCTAATAGATATCGATCATCAACGTTGTGATCTTTCCAGGTAGCTTATAAAATTTCTGCACGATTTTAATTCTGTTAGTATTATTATGATATGCCCGTTTCAACACTTTCACTGCTACACGCATATTGTACATCCCAACCTAATGGGCATTAGTAAACCACCTGCTTGTTTATTCCGAGGCTTTCACTATCAAAGGTCCAACCATAAAGCATTATTTCACACATATATCAAGAGTTTAATTACAGTGAGCGATCGACCACGCAAAAGTTATTAAAGGTTTATAAGTATATGCAACCGCCTTTAATTTATACCTTTAATAAACACCCACGCGATACTCCCGCGCATCGTTTTGATCTATGTGAATTTGAAAGCTTGGGAATTAGAATTCGGTAGTCGTATAAATTTTAGCCCAAATAGAAATTGTTACAATTTTAATAATGTCCAACTAAAAATACAAAGAATGGAAAAAATAATTCTTTTTTTGATAAAACTTTCTGCATGTACATACATGTATACATATGGACTATTTAAATTATATTCCAATAAATTACATTACATATGATTTTTTGTAGTTCAGTTTTATCGATATGCGCCCTGTTTTTGAAGTTGAGTTTTTCCGCTTTTATTTCTTTGAAATGGTTTTTTTGAAATGACAATATATTTACAAACGTCATAAGACAACATCCGGGTCATCATCGTGCCCTCAAAATTGCACTAATTTTCTAACTAAAATGTTGTAAAAGTGGTTTAGTTTTCGATGATTCTGTTCTGGTTTTTATTAGACGTTAAATTTTCGGTGCGAGAATAGCTCAATAAATCTCACTATTTCAGCTGAAAGTCGATTATACAAATTTGCGTGACAATTGAAAAAAAAAATCGGTTTGGTGGGGTTTGGCACTGCTCGGAGAATGTGAGCAATACAGTTCAATTCCATATTTTGAACTGTGCCCATTAGTTGATCCAGATCATTTCACAATATAAATTAAAATCCAAAAATTCCGATAGACCCTTTTCTGATACATTGGTGCCAAAACTGCGACGTCACGGACAAACAAAGATCAGATGCGCCCTACAGTTGGAGGGGGGGATTTAAAAATTGGGAATTTTCATTAATTCATTCAGCCCTTCACGTTAGTCAATGCAGTTTGGGGTTCGTTGACTACATTGACGTTATCCATAGACAACGAGCGTCATCACCACGTGATAACGGGAGTTACCACCAATGTGGTGACAACGGTCGGAACCGTAAGCTTAACGTGCCTTTCGAGGCACCAAGGGAGTGATTTAATTTTACTAAGTTTAAAAAGTCATTCATCAATTTGTCGGTGGCAACTCGTAAACATTATACCACCATTGTTTGCCATAAATCTCACTTAACACTATTCCAATACTTAAAAAAAGAAATCCAGTTGGACTGATTTGTTTATCGAGGTAAAGTCGAAATTAATGGAGTTAAAAACGTTAAATGTGGAAACGGATATCAAATGTTCGTGGTAATAGGTTACCTACCACATATGGTTATTCCTAGTACATATACGAATTGGCGCCTGTTTGTTTTTCTCTTTTCAATTGTATGATATTCTCTTGATGGCAGGAAGATCTGGGAACAAATCTTGGATTAAGTCGTTTAAAATGGAATAAAAAATTCTAACACGACTCACGATCATAAGGCTGACAATTTTATGTGAGTACTAACTCTTGTTATGTAGATATAATACGAAGGCGTACGTACGGTAGTTCACGTGAACTCTGTGTTGCTGCATAAATATTGGTATTTGAGTTTGTATTGGAGGCGAATCGCAATCTTGATTAAGAAGGAAATTCTATTTTATCTCTATGATTTTATATAGCTCTAGTAGTTCTAATTATAGTAACCCTACATTTCGGCGTAAAAATTAACAACATATTTTTTGTTATTTATTTACTAAGGGAATAAAATCGATTTTTAATGGTGAACTTATTTTTAATCCAAATTGAAAATAAGTTCACTAATAAGGATTCTATAGTGAACCCCGAGCGTAGGTAAGTATTCCAAAGTCTGACATGCAAATACTTTTGCTCTAGTGTAAATTACACAACTTTCCACCTCTTAAACAAGAAAAAATTGTGCAGTACATGTATGGAGAGCCATTCAAATCTTTTCTATAAACAATTACATTTTTAAATGTAACGCTGTAAATGATTTCCTTTTCAATTTTAAAATATTTTTTGTTATTGATTTTCTTACTTTAGCCATAATTTTGGACAAAAAACACAATGAATAAATCTGCTCGACATTAGTTTCAGAACGTACTCTGAACTTGACTGACTGGCTTGCGTTCGAAATTCGAGTCAATTTTTCCCTCTAAAAAATACAAATTACAGTTTTGCTGCCTGTTTTCAAACACTAAAAATCACACAAGAACACAAAAAAAAAAGTATAGTTTATTTTTGTGTTCTTTTTGTAAAATGCCAATTGGTCACAAACTATTTTTTATATTAATAGAACTTTTAAAATAACTTAAAAAACGTGTAAAAAGCAGAAATAATATTTCATGTCGACTGTCAATTTTACGTAACATCCAACTGATATCAGTAGCTTTAATTGGATCTTTATAAATCTAACTATTTACCTAAGGTGAAGTATACAAAATATTGTAAAAAATGCAATAACTATGGTCGGTACGTAAGCAAAAGCGTCATAATGATAGTCTGTTACGAATTAGTCCCGCCACACATTATTATTGGACCATTCCTAAGGCGGATATGAAATCTTCATACACCAACGTGACTAATGACATACAGTTGATGTGAATCTTTTAAAATACAAATGTGCATTACACAGAACGGTTATTACGATCGACTTCTATCTTTTGTAAATATAAGTTTTTGAAGAAAAGTCGGCGAATCCACTTTTTGCTTTCTTGTTTGAAAACCTATATTTAAACTTTTAAAACGTTCTCAGTAATATAATAAAGGAAGCAGCAGTAACCGCGACATATTTATATAAAAGAATCAGTAATTTTTATATAATTATTGTAACTCAAAGTGGGTAATAATTATATGAAGGCTGTAACTCAAAGTGAATAATGGTTTTGCAGAATATATTACTCGGATTAGTGAATGTTATATAGGATCTATATGTATATAAACTATATATACAAACTGAGAATAATTGTTACACAGAGTCTGAAACTTAGAGTGAGCAAGTTTTACTTGAGTAGTGTCTAGTTTTTAACTCGACAAAGCTTTAATTGATTTTATTATATTGCATTGATTGCTTTAAACAAGGGTTGTAAGCGAACTTTTTTCATGTTCTCAACTGTGCATATAATAGAATTAAAAAAACTTCAATTTCAATTTATCTCTAAATCCCATTTAAAACTCCTAGTTATATTTATTGACATTAAGAGCGAACTAAAAATTTTGTCGTTTATATTTTAATTCTTTATTTTTATTATCCTTTTTTTTTAAATTTCCTTTTAGTTATAAATCATTCGCGCTTGACCATTTATCAAACACGCGTCTGTTTAAAATGCCGTTAATCACCATCAGTATCGCACCGTAACCAAACGCGGCGCTGGCTCCAACGCAGTTGACTATGAACTTAGGTCAGAATGAGCTTTCTAATGATCGCGGGCGTGTTTGAAATACTATGTAAGTTTTTTGTGCATCTCCTGTCAACAATTAATTTTATGATATGACAGTGAAAGTAGATAAGGAATAGTTTTTGCCATCCACGCGATATGGCCGAGTCGGTGCGTTACAAAACTAATTTGATGTCATTACAAGAGTGAGACCGTTAATGCTAAAGGTGATGTTTCCACGGCATGTTGCTATTATTGCTGTGAATACATTGACATTTTTATCGTACATTGTCGCTCTTATTGTCGGTATCAGAATGTTATTTTGTTTTATTCTTTTTTTTTGTCACTTTTAATTTTAATTATTCTAAATTGCCTATAATTTAATTACCTGTCAGTTGTAATACCTTGTTTTTTACTGTCATACGGTATCCCGTATCGAATAGCTTCGTTGACCAACTTTAAATGGAAAGAGAAAAATCGTTTCGTGAAAATGACACAGCATTGCCAAGACATTGCCTGGCACATTCCCGGTCAAATATATTGTTTTATTATATGAATCATACTTGAAATTACAATATAAATAAATATTTTTGTTTTAAGGTTTGATAAAAACTTAAGTTGAACGGACGAACGCCATCTCCTTGGCTACGGTGGTTGGTGGAACTTGATATGCCATTTTGTGGCTTGGACGAATAACGCGACTGATGAAAGTGGGGAAGTGGTTAAAATCTACCACCTTCTCTGGCGGACTTCTTACCTGACGACATCGGCCATTCGCAATATGTGTCCCCATGTAACCAACACATTGCGCATTGCCACAACGAAGTCTCTATTACGAACTTGCAACTAAACAGTTTAAAGTCACCACCAGATCCTATGTCGTCGTATTCTGCAAGCCTACCGCAATATACTAGACAAGAGTTTGTCTATAGAGCTATCCTTGTCGCACCAATACAGTAAACAAAAGGGATAGTCCTATAGAGAGATTCTTGTCTAGGGCGTCGTGCTAGGCCTGCTGGAGGTAAATGACGAGGTACTCCTTATTGGATTGTTCTGATGCTTATGCCTTTCAAGAAGGTGATTGTTGGTGATGTATCTGTATAATAGGTTTAGCATTTGAAATGGGTGACCCAGTCTGAGAGGTCTCCTACCACGCAGAAAGCTCCACATCGACTGGGTAGTGGTCGCCTTAGAAGCCCGAATCTACCTTACGAATATCTACGCTTTCTGCTGTGCTGTTAACTGCCTTCTTCGGTATTGGCAGCAGATTCAAAGCACCCACCTCACTCTATGTAGTAGAATGGAGACGGAAAGCGCTACAGCTCTGGTAGATAGGATTCCGCTGCGTTAATACATCGAAATATTTAGTGTGCCAATTCAATGAACGGCTTAATAGCCGTTCTATAAAGTAATCTTTAAGTTGTCACATGGCTGGTCTTCTTTGGACTTGTGAAGATGCAGTTTCGGAGGCGGCATCGTGATCCTTGCCGGAGAGAAAAGATAAATTAGATAATAAATAATTAAAGATATGTGATGAAATATTAAAGAAGAAAAAAATTACAACTAACATTCATCGGTAGGTGGTAGAAATGCATGAGACAGAATAACGATATTAATAATTTTGCATTGCAAAATGTACGATTCAGTATTATAAAAAAACTCATCTGTACAGTTAAATCTTAATAGTAATGTGAGGAGAGCACAATTATTAGGCATTTATTTGTAGGTAATTTTGTTTTTTTAATTTTTGTTCCTAAGACTAAAAGCAACAAACGATCATAAACTCATTTCAAAAATCCAGGATACAATAGAAGTAAATTGAGAAGTTTTATAAATTGCAATAATGGCTGCGCTCTACGCTTTAATAAATGTTTACAATATGATGGCACTAAGCTAATTTGATATTGTATGAAAACTTTAAAATCATTATTATTGTAATTAGAGATATTCAATAAATATAAATCAACTTAAACACACTAGATACCTACCTAGTTAAATTAGCATTCGTCTGTTTCAAGTTCAACTTTAGAAAGTTGTCAATGAAAATGTTAGTGTCATATCAGAATTCCCGAAGTATGGTCACGCATATATAAACAATTTATATGTAATAGCCTACATATTACAAGTGTGACCGGTTAAAGCGATGCCATCTGATGAACTAAATTGGCAACCCCGCATTTGATTAAACTTTTATACATCCCATAATCACAGCTTTCTTAACAAACACCGCCTTCCGTTTCACAATTTGTATGTATCGTACAATATAAAAACTATAACCTATGCCCGAAATGGTAAAAACTAAATTTACTCAAATTGCTTAGAACTTTTCGTGGCTCGATATACATAAGTAACTAGAAAATTAAATAACTAGTAACAATGTTGTCGTAAAACTACAAAGCTCTATAAAATGAGAATAAAGTCAATGACACATCTGTGTATCGATCCGAGAAACGATTGCAACAACTTATTTTACAATGAGACACATTATATATACGATAAGACTGTCAGAATACGACAATCATGCTAATAATAAAATACATATATATTCATTTAGTATAGTATTATGGCATAAAATACCTTCAATTAGCAATCACGATTTTTTTTCGTTTGTATGTTTATTGTATACCCAATATTATAAAGAAAGTATTGCACAAAAGCAAGATCGACTCTGTGGAAGTAAACGGACTTTTGATTAGGCCGAATTACTGCTCAAATTGTTTAATAAATAACTTTTATCAAGAAATAGCGCGCGAGAGATCTCCCGGTTGACGGCCGGACAGTTGATTGATGACCTATCCGAAGTTTAAACGGTCCGAAGGGATTCGATCATTACAGATATATGTACTAAGCAATATTACTAAATACTTAATAATAACAGCACGTCTATGGAATACGGATTAGAAAGACAATGGTTTTTTATTTTTATTTTATGATCTTTGGATACTTACAATCTAAAAGTTTTTATTTCGATTGTAAATTGTCAGTTTCCTGCAAATACGAAGCATGGATTCTAAATGAATATTCTCGTAATAAATACAAGTAGACCGTGAAGCAGATTTCTATGTAAATTTCGAGGGTCAAGTGATGTTTGCTTATTATTATTATAGATAGCTACTTAATATGTGCATACACAGCATTCGAAAATAGTTTGAATGATGAAAATTAACTTAACAACATTAACATTTGTCTAAAAGACGCATCTACACGTGCACTTCGTTAAAGACATAATGAATATAATGATTTGAGGGGGCGTTGCCATATTTTGTTATTCTATTGTAATTAATTTATTAACCTAAATGTTGGTTACACATCGCTTTCGAAAAGTTTGACATCTTTATACTGAAAGTATCATAAAATCTTTGGATAATCTTCATGTGTGCTAGTAATTCCTAATCAAAATCGTACTTATTATTGGAAGGAGTATATTTTTTAAAGTTCACTCTGAAATAATTGAGCTTAAAAATGATTATTCTTCAACTTGTCTTCCTCAATACATCAAATTTAATCTTTTCTGTTTTTAAATATTGTGTATTATTTTTGAAATGATTTATAATTTTATATTAAACATAATTTTTACGCCATCCGAACTATCCTCTAACCAGATCGAATTGATCGATGAGCTTTTAAGTTGACTCAAATTAAATCACACCCTCCTCGCCTTGCAGAATACCTTAAGCCAAAGCGTGACAAAGTGACAACGATAATAGTAATAGTAACACCCTCGAGCCAGACTGCGCCTGCGTGGAGGGCATGAATTCCAAATCCGTAACCACAAATAAAAACTTTATACGAGGGCACAACCTCAGCAGTGGAGTTACGTAGAAAAATCACTAAGCACGTTCATTAGCAAAACCTGCTTCCACTATGCTGAGCTCTTTTATACTGCAAGACAATAGAATCGATGGAGTTGTAAAAGCCGCTCTTGTAGGACCGTTCTGGTGCAATAAGGCTATATAATCAGTACAGCATAATGTTGCCAACACTTTGAATACCTACTATGGGGAAGTCATCTCCGATGCGTTCGAGAACGCCGTTATCCTAAAGTGTTGCATTGTGCACACCGTGAAATATGCGTTATGGTTAAGACGAATCTGCTGTTATTGCGTTATAAGGTGCGTGCTCGTACGCACGTCGTAAACTAGTAATAACCATAGCGACAAAGGAATTTTCTTAGCGAGCTATCTTTAGAATTGATGACTCGCCAAAAACACAGTGCTTGTTCTTAAGTTAGTTAAACTATTTTTACATTACCGACATTAATTTATAGTATGATACCATAGTATTGATTCTTAACATCAATAGAATATTTTATAAATACTGATGACTTTTTTATAAATTCAATTTCACGAATGGAAAAAGTTTTAAATTTTTTACTTTTAACTTTGGCCACTCACCTCAAGGCTTCCATAGAGTAACCATAACATACAGCGACGTTTTAGTTTTTTGTTACATTTATAAAAAATACACTCGTTTCAGTGACGTACCGACATACAAATAACACGTTATATAAATATCAAGTTTTTACCGCCCCCATGCACCATTTTCCGGAAGTTCTATTTCATTCTTCCCATAATTACGTCGCCGTCGACGTTCTTCCGTCATACCATTTGTTAGCGCTATTGTCGCATAATAATAACTGATCAGATGTTATGTTTTTACGCTGTCATTATTTTATACTGTGACGCTAGATATTTTCTATATTTAAAATTACTTTTTTTCTCCAAACGAAAGCGATAGTGTCCATAATTTCCGTCCGATGTAAAATCTTCATTGTATTTTATTTTTTCATTGTAAGCTACACCAAATACAGTATTAATGAGCAGCTTGCTCCGGGCGATTTTCTGTGAAGATCAAAACGCAAAGGTCAGAAACGTGAACAAATGCATAACCAGCGTTAACATCACACTAAGACCCGCTCTACATCGATCGTAAATTCGCTGTTACGTTTGTATTGAAAGTTACTTGGGGTTACTTAATATTTCGATAAAATGCTTAAAACGTTTGGTAAAATTTTTACGAGTGTACAATACTTAGCGACAGATTAATATTTCTTGTTTATGTACTTTTTAATTGGGCACAAACAGAGTTAAAAACACGGAAAGTCATTAGCTTTGTATATTTAAATTTTACTTCAACTCATTATTTTCTACAAACATAAAGGACTCATTCAAATAACGCGAAATTTTTGTCTTTTATCGACCCATTATGAAAACTCAAACATTTATCAAATGGATGATCTTTATTGGTTGGTTAAGGAATAAAAGATCTGATAGAAAATATTTGATCTATCAAATTTTCAGAGTACAATTCATGTGTTTTTTTAGACTATACAAATAACAAGGTTCAATAAGACGACATTGTATCGAGTACTTTATATATTGTTAATGTATATGAAATTTTGAAAAAAAAAAACATAGAAAACAGTTTTATTCGTTTTTTTTTTTAAATGTCCTTTGATATGTTGCTTACGCCAGTCATAAAGCTCTTGCAGGACAAAATGTAGTCCCTTAAAAGAATTCTTGTCGTGATACAATATGGTTTATTGATAAAATGAAATATCAAGACCTCAACAAAACGCCGTCAACATACATAAATTATCACAAGAAAATAACTAAGAAAGTCATAATTTACAACAAAGACGAACACTACTTAAAAAAGTGAATCAAGCTGTAAGAAAAAATCTTAATACCGCATATAACAGATACGAAAGCCAGCCTTATAGTAAAATCAACAACTAGAAAATCAAATAGAAAATGTAAATCAAATAAATCTAGCCGGTGACCTTGAGTGCGCCGACGGACTGGACGAACCACTCCTTAATATAGCGGACCTGTAATGGCGAAGTGGCAGACTCTCGGATGAAAGTGACTTGGAAGGGACCAATTTTCTCAGTTTCACCGGAGGCGCGCGCTTGATCCCGAGTGGATCCATCTGACCCATCCGACTATAACTATAAACTACCGTATTATAAACCGCATCATACACTACCGTAATCCATTAATGACAACACAAATGATAGAAAGTGTATAACAGTTTTACTATAAAGGTTTTATTAGGAGGATATGAACCGTTTACGATTACGGAGTACATTTCATAACTTAAAGGATTAAATCCGGAAACAGAAACATCATAGACATCGAAATGAGTGTTGCACAATTTCGCATTTTTATACGATTTTTTTATGTGTACTTTATAATAATAAAACACGTTAGAAAATTATTATATATACATATTTTTTTAAATATAACAAAAAAAAATAATTTAGACGCTATATACATATACAATGTAAACAGTAATGCTTTCCGTCCGCGGTTTCGTCCGCGGGGATATAGAATTTATTCATTCATTCCTTTGTCTTTTATATCGATCGATGTTGCTGTCAAACCCAATTTCCCACTTTTAATTCTGATTCCAGTACTCCCGCATTCAATTTCGACACCGATACCTTTCTTAATTTCGGTTTCGGTATCAACCTTTCGATTCTGCTGCCCGTCTCGCGTTCAACTGCGATACCGCTGCCGGTCAAGACTTCAATTTGCACGAACCCGGGGCATACATGTAATGATTTCTATGAGTGAAAGATTTTTTTTTTTACAATCGGTGTCGCAGTTCGGTTCGATAATACAAAAAAAGCACATACGTATTCGAATACGTCGTTTCGATACCAATTCATGTTTTCGATTTTTGCGTCAACAAACGTACGGAAGTTGAATTCTTATATATGAAGATGACGCTTTTATATTTTAACATATTGCGTTTTACATTTTGAAGTTAAATGACATTGGAAATTGGCATTCGTTAATATACTAGCGCAGTACGACTTTCAATTTAAATTTTAAATATCACTGTTTTTTATTAGAACAACGGGCGACAAATAATAAAAATATTATATTTCAGTAAAGAAATAATAATAAAATACATATGTAAACCTTTTTAGTTTATAAATCATTTATAAGGTTCCAATGGGTAAAGCTTAAACCAACCTGCATATGTCTGCCAGACGTGATAGCTTTACTAACGTGACCTCGTCTGTTGAAATAATTTTAAATGGCCCGCATATTCTAATGATTCTAACTCATATATATATAATTTATAACAATACTTTCAATTTAATCGAATATTTTAAGAATTGCCCCAAAAGTATTTCAAAGCTGTGTTCCGTGGAGCGATAACTTTTTTCGTAACTTGTATACCAAGTTGCACAACCATAGACACAACTATCTTCCTTTGAAAACGACATGAAAACATCGGCCGCGGGCGGCGCGCGGGCCGCCTCTTCCCACGTCGGCGTCCATTACGGCTAAGCATCGTATTAACATATTCGCGTGTCGGCCGGTGATTTGTTCGAACAGAGCATTGGATAACGCACCGGTTGCGTAACTTTGGACGTTTCACCTCGCTTCCTCCGGATTTGCAGAACGCGCTCATCGTCGGCCACTTAACTGGAATCGTATCGTTGATTGATACAATAAACGTATTTGATTTAGGGTAATTATATTGTCGAATACTGACATAACTCTTATGTGGTTTAAAATTTGATGTTACATACTCGTGTTGGATGCGTGCGTGTGTATAATGTAGTTTAATATTATATGCATTATATGAAAGTTTTCTTTTCGTAATATATACATTGTAATATCGGATTTGGATACTGAAAAATTACATAGTTACACACTAATATTAAAAATTCGAAAAACAAATTAGGCGCAATAATTATTATTATTGCAGGCTATCAAAATTCGTGTCTGATTTAAAAAAAACCAGTTCATATAGCGCTATTATAACAAATTAATTATTAAAAATTTAACACGTTTTAATTTTTATTTTATTAACCAGAGCTGCATTTTTTTTCAGCAATAAGATACATCGTTCTACGACTGCAAATAATTTATTTATCGACAATAAACTTTGAATATGAAATGCAAGCAGTAAGCATACAATTAACCTAACTATTCATACAATTGTCTTTTCGCAAAAACTCGAAAACATATTACATAAAAACTCGATGACATAAATTTGGGGCTGTTTGGAAAATTTCTAACTCGCTAGAAATTATAGGTATAATTTTCAGAGATTTTTGGTGAGATCACAAAATACAATAACATTGAAAAGGTATCGTATGTGAGTATGTGTAAATGTATTATTCAAATTTTTATAAGGGGTATTCATGATAGAGTAATTTCTTCTGTATCGACAAAGTATGAAAAAATAATTTTATAAAAAGAGAGTTTTTTTTTTAATTTTACGTTTGAACTATCGCTTGTAAAGATACTACTTGATTCGTGTCTAATTATTAAAAAAAAATTCTGTTTTGCACATACGCTATTTGATTCTGGACAAGTGCCGCGCAGAACGTACTATCTTTGTCTTTAAATCGTTCACGAAATCAACCGACACTTTCTTGTTACCTCGTATTTTGAATGGAAATACACCTCCTAAGGTAGACATACTTTCTATTGTTTTTAAATATTTTTTAACCCTGGTCTTTGACATTTGAGAAGCTGTACAATAAAAATTGTAATATAATTAAGTCTTTTTAAAAAATCGATAGCTATTATATTAATTAATACAATAGTCTTTGTTAAAACTACTAAAATGAGTGGCAATGAGAAACTCGATGAAAATTTATATTTAACCTAAGTCTAACAATTGAATGAATTTTGTTGACGGTTTTATACTCTATCTAACTATCAATGCTGTCATTGAAATTTTAACCATAAAATTTCTTTTCGTATCGTTTTGAATAATAATATTAACAGGGAAACATTTACCTATTGATAGTCAAATAAATTTTAAATAATTCGCTTATTTTAATTTTTCAAAATATATATTAACATATTGAAAGAAATATATAAGTTATAAATGAATTATTCAGATACATAGCAAGTGCCCTTTTAGGGGAAAAAACGACACCGAAAATAATCACAAAATATGAAATATTAAGTATACCAGCGAGGTAACTCGTGTAGCAAATAATGCTAAAATTGGTAAGCGTAATACAATAAATGTAAGTAAAGAAAAATAAATATTATTGAAAGTTGTAATGAAATTTATGTATGTATGTAGTCTAGATTTTTTTATATTCATAAAGGGCCCCAAGGTGTGAGAGGGGTTAAGAATATCTTTGTCTGCCCTTATTTTGATGGGAGGGCGGAGATAAAGGTCATTCCTACTTAATATTTTACAAGTCAAAATGTGCGTATTCCAACGTAGAGTGATGGATATTTGGGAACAAACCGTTGGATAAAACAACTGTGAGATCATTTTTTTATTTTTCAATGTACAATTCTATTTGCGTATATTTTTATTTTGAAAATTTTTTATCTATTTCGCTTATTTATAGCAGAGTATTATTCGTTTACAATTTGTTTGACTGATTTGTTTTTTCACTTTTCGATTATTTAAAAACTTAAATTTTAATTATAATACAGATTCTCCAAAGACTAGATAATTATTGGGTAATAACATGATAGTAATCGCAATCTAATCATGATGATATAACCTGAATTATCTTATAAATAATAAAATTTACGATTTACATCAAATTCTGAGTTTTAGTGCAATTGATCCTTTTCGAAAACCAAATAAAGTCTTACGTAAGAAGAGGGAAGGAGAGTCCTTTTATTTGCTTTTAAATGCGAGAGGGGGAGGTCAAAAATGGTCAAAATCGCCCGTACGTAGTTAATAATGGCTACTTAAAGGTTTAATAAGCATATTTATTTGCTCATAAACTTTCAGAAATCTGCATCTAAATACACTGATTAAAAAACTTATGTATATTCAAATGAAAAGGCAAACAAACCGAAGTAAATAATTAAATTATACATTAAAACCATCGAAAATTAATTAAATGAAATTACCTAGTAATATTTCACTGCTACTTTCGTGCCAAAATATTAAAACGAATCCTTTTATTGCGTTTAGTTTAAAAAAACAAAACAACAAAGTAGTTTATTTATTTTAACTAAAATGCTACTCTAGCGATCAAATACGTTCCGTTTATCTGGCCGATGCGAGCTGTCGTAAAATTAATGTATTGTTAATCGGCTTATTAGAATAACTAATATAGTGTGGTCGCCTCGAATACACAAAATGTAGTCACAAATACATCCATGACGACGTTTATGTGAATTCGATAATAATAATATCTGTCTAAAAATTATAATGAGTAAAGATTAATATCGAATAAAAAATACAAATTAAATCTAGCGTTACGATATTAGGTTAGGTTACAATATCCTTATAAATTAATTAAGTCTCATTAAAAAAGCACATAACCGAATATGTATTTAAAAATACTTCGATTAGATATTTAAATGAATATCTTAATTAAATTTCTGCTGATGCGGATGTGTTATTTTGTTGTAAATTATGCATGTAACCTTAAAAAGTGTAGATAAATAAAATTTCACTGTCATCTTCTCTCTGATTCAATAGTTGTTATCGTTCTCTATCACAATGGTAAAAACACCTTTTATTTTCTTCACGTTTATGCATTTTTTCTTTTTTTCCCTGAAAATACTGTTCCAAATCTCTTTCGAAACGTCATTAAATTATTTAGGATAATGACAAGTCTCACGGCCACAAAGCCGATTATCATTTTCTCGAATAAGCATTTAGAGTGTTTGTCAAAGGAAAACTTTCTTACAAATTAAGTCACATGTGTAGAAAATACGTTTAAAATGCATCGTAAAGACCTCCAAAGAGTACTATATATTTAAACAGATGGAACAAACAAAACCACAAAAATACACTTTACTCTTTTCCCTCTAAGTCTGTTTCAAAATAAAAATAGATCAATTTATAAGTTTAGACAGAGGTACCGTTATCGCAGTACAGTTACACTACACCAATAATAGATTCAGATTACACGAAAAAAGAAGCGAACTTTGACAAAACAATTCATTGGATGTTTAACATAACTGTAAGAGCTATTTCGTTTTGAAGTTACAATGAGTTGAAATAGACTAATTTTTTCCACAATTTTTACAAACAAAGGAGCAATTATAAACTCTCAGACAATGTCGTAGCAAACTGTGTAAAAAAATTGTTCTCACACGACGACGCGACGCCGCCTCCGCCACATTTATCTCTTAACGAGCGTTAGTCATATACTATAGAGTTCCGGTAGGTGAGCCCCCTAGAAAATAATTGTATTCGCAGAACATATTGTTTATATTAAAAGTAAGATGTAAAAAAAACACATTAATGTCATAAATGCGACACTTTGTTGTTGTAACAATGAAATTTGGTGTCAATATATTACTAAATTTGATGGTAAAAATTACTAAGTATACTATATGTATATTAGGCAGTTAATTCTTAGTTGTAGTATTTTTTTAAATAGGGATGTGGACAGCTTATTTACTATGCCCATATGTATGAATTAATAAAAAAAAAACCTGACAAGTGCGAATCTCGCCCACCCAGTGTTCCGTACAAATTGGCAGATACATATAAATAGTTCAGGAATCGAGTCTCGGATTTTTTTCCAAGCTTTTCCAGAAATTCAGTTTCCAAAACGTATAATTACATACATATATGAAATTGTAGTTATATTAACAGTTCATACCTAAATTAATTAAGTAACCAAATCAAAGTTATTTTTATGATTTAATTACAAATGTATGATTTTCACATTTTTTTCGTCTTGTACTAGATACTATACTTGTATCTAGTACAAGACGATATTACCTGCCAAATTTCATAATTTTAGGTCAACAGAAAATACCCTATAAATTTTGATTCCCTTGAGAGTGTCAAAATAAACGTTTTTTGCGGCATAAACTGTCGTATCTTTTTTTCACGTTAACTTAGAAGTTTGATATTTTCACAACTTCAAGGAACTGTAGACTTTAGTACATATTTTTAATTTCAACTGGATACCTCCGCGCGCTTCCGAGATAAAGGATCTTGACAGACAGACGGACGGACGGACGGACAACAAAATGATCCTATAAGGGTTCCGTTTTTCCTTTTGAGTTCGGAACCTTAAAAATATATTAGTATGGTAGGTTGGCTCGATTAATTTAATCCGTCCTTGTTTTTTGATTAGTGCTTAACAAAATTTAACCTTGATTAATAATTATTTCTTTAACCTGATAAACGCGTATTATTAATTTTATTCATCACATTTGATTGAATCGACTACAATACATGATTAAAAATTATAACTGATTTTTAATCAACGCAGAGACTCCATATTTGAATCCAAATAAATGAAAAATATTTCTACATTCCTCGTGGAGTTATTCCGTTTTTCAATAAGTAATATAATCGCGAACACGTGCAGTCCTGTACCGACTAACACACTTATTCAATTTTGTCAACTTTCATCTCGATCTTAAACTTAATGCCTAATATATGTATTAGAATGAAATATGTGATTAGATTATTTAAAAAAATAGGACTGTTAATTGATTTATACAAAACCAGTTTTAGCCCGCAGCTCCACCCGTGTAGACACAGAGTCAATTTCTTTATCTATACATATATAATGAAAATAGGTTGTCTTTGTTCGCCAATCACGTAAAAACTACTAAACGTATAGACATGGGACTGGGACCGATCGATGCGGAATGATTTGTAGATGGTTCCAGGTTACTCATTTTTCGAATTCCGTAAATCCTTCGCCATTTTATTTGTAAATAAAAATTACCCAGCGAAGCGGGCGGGACAGCTAGTATATTATATAGACCGTTCACACTATCAACCAGGATGTCGATCCTCCGTAATCAAATTGTCCTAGAAAAACGCGTATTGTTCTTACAGCTGAAACGCACGTACCGCCGCTAAATTATTTCATAGCAAAATGATCTCGCTACCGCTTTCGATACCGATCTCGATCCCGATCGTTAATCCGATCCCGAACCAGTATTTATTTATCTTGATTTTACTTTGGAATTGCTGTTGAAAATAATCGATCCTTGTGGAAAAGTTCGTTGTATGCTCATGCGAGCGAAGTCGCGAGTAAGACTCCCGTATGTCTATATTAAAACCGGACCGGTGAACGTGTTTCCATACTAAAAATAGAATCGTGTGAATTAGACCCGCGGGTCTCTAATTATAAGCACACAAACTTACAGACAGACAAACTGACAGACAGAAAGACAACGTGTTTTACAACATGTAAAGATTATAGAAGGTTGCGCAACATTAATTAACAACAAAATAATTACACCATATTTTTGAATTACGGACAAAAAGTCTCTTACGTGTTCACATACGTAAATAAATAAATAAATACACAGACTCTTTTCGTATTCAATTTTCATTTCTTTCTTTATTTCGCCTTCTTACAAATTTTAATGCGATAGTTAACTACGGTTCAAAAGTGTCGAGACGTTGCACGAATTTCTTTATGCACGTCAAAGTTGCCATTTGTACAAGAATGCTTGCAGTTTTTCCTTCCACTTTAGAAATGCATTATACAATGTTCTTTGTACACTGGAAATTCTGTATAGCGCACGTAAAAATACTATTAAACAGCTAACTGGTTAATTTAGATCCAAAACATTATATATTAGAGAAATGAGATAATTAGGCATTTATACTACATACGCGAATTACGATAGAAACAAAAATGTTCAACACATTCCAAACTAGTTAGGTGTCAGTCGTTGTATTTAAAAACAAAAATGTCAGTATGCAAATAATTAAACATCGATATGTATAATTATGGATACAATGATCCTAGCATTGGAATAAGATTTACCGTCTTTGAGTTTGATATTATTGTTAATACTAGTATTACCTACATATTGAACATATATTATGTCAACCTAAAAGTCGACAAAAAAGAAAGTGGAACTTTTGTGGAATATTTAAGTTAATATAACATATGTTCAATAATTATAACTTAAATTTTATAAAATTAAGAGCCTCTTCCACCGTATTTAAACTGACATTTAACAAAACGTCATTTTTAAAATACAATTTGCTTTCTGCGTTTTCCTTTTAACGGTTTTTCGGGTTGAAACCCGCTAAAAGGAAGACATGGAAATCAAAAATAACTTTAAAAGTGGCTTTTCCGTTTCTACCACTCCCAGTGATATGGACTTTGGTGATCGCCTCTATCGCTTGATACGTAATCTATGGACTTGCTATAATATTTACTGAAAATTCCAATAATGTTTAATTATAAAAAAATCTATCTTAATAAGTGTTAAACTTTATTTTTTCTCGTTTATGTCTGAATATTTTAAAATTTTATAATAGCAATACGTCAAATGTATTTATAATCACAGTTCCATCAAAACAACTCACCAAGAAGTTTTATTGAGTTCTAGAATTTATGATTGAACTGTAGCCACCATAAAATAATTAAAATTCAAAATAAAAAAAGGTTTATTGGGATTGTACCGTGTGGAGATCTGTGACGATCTCTACACATGGGCGGATCCAGCCTTCGAGTCAAGGGTCATACGTACGAGGTTCAGTCAGGACTGATTCTGATTCGAATACAATTAATAAGTAAGATAAAGATCACCCAACGCGGGGGGTTATGACTCCTATGACCCCACCCAAACCATAAATAAAATAAATTCTTGTCGATATCCCTGTTTCGCGTCTTTTCTCACATATTGTTTTGGTTCACATAATGGTATATCCATTACTCATCCAGAAAATACCATATACTTAGTATTCTGCAGAACACAAAACAACAACTTTAGGAAATCTGAAATTAATTGAAAGCTTTATCGTTACTCTTCTAATTTTTCAGCTATCGCTTTCTCAATTCAGAATTACAAAACAAAAATTTTCTTATTATATACTCAATTAAAGTTACGTTCAATCCGTTTCAATTTTCTTCAACGTGTTGATTGTTTTGAGCTTAAACCAAATGAAATTATTTAACTACAAAATGATAACAACTAACTGATAGTGATACAAGTTCATTGACTCAAGTATCTTCGTCACTGGCAAGAGATATGGAAAGGCCTCAAATAAGTTATTTTGCGTCAAAGACAACATTTGAATTTACATTGTTTGCAATTGACAATAAAAATATATCGCAAACAAGAATCGGTACTGTATTTTGTGTGTATCGACGTGTCTAAAGTATAACGATTTTTGTCTATGCTCTCAAGAAACGATGCCTGCTCCGCTTTGTAGTCTACATTTACCTATGAAAAACCTCAGGGCAATTTCAGCTCGGCGAGAAGCAATAGCAGTAATTTTGTCGTCGGAGTTCGGAATGTAATGTCGTGTAATGAGCAGTTAACTGAACGACACGGCAAAATACCACGGACATATTTATTGCTAAGCAACTGTCTAGGATATTCTGAACAACTTATTGAAGATACTTAAATAATACATTCTGTGTTTATGAAGCTTGATATTTCTATTTTTGCTTTCTTTGCTTTTGTACATGTTGTATTTTACAATCATTATTATAATTACTATCAATAAACTCACAGAATTTAAAAATGATAAAAAAAATACAACTATTATAATTGCATATTATTTTTGTAACTACATCCATATTTTATTTGATTCTGCCGATTATCTTATTATAGCTTTCGTTCGCAGCTCCGCCTTCGTAGCGGTATTATGAATTTCTGTTCCCCCTTTTTTAGGATTTCGTAGCGAAAATGGACGGAACCCTTATAGTTTCGTCTTTTCCATCCGTCTGTCCGAATATCACGGGCATTTTACTCAAAAACTACGAGATGTGTATTCATGAAAATTTCAGTATAGTTAACTTACATAAACCGCTACTTCGTTTGGTAGTTAAATAATAAAAATAAATATTTCTAGAGGGGACACTAATACACGTAACAGAAGCTGCTTTTTTTTTTCAGCAAACAACGTGTGGCACATATTTCAATAGTTCTTTTAAAAACACTTTAAGGTTACTAGGCAATTTTTTTAACTAAGTGAATATTTTCCGAATTAATAATTCCAAAAATAGCAATAACTGCGTCCCCCACCCCCTTATTTTTGAAACCGTGTGTTCAAAAACTTGAAAAAAATTAAAATGATAACGCTTAATAAATACTTTCAACAAACAACATTTTGAACATGATCGAACATACCGTTTTTGAGCTATTGCCGAAAAACTGCGCTTGTCAAGAAAAAGACGTAAGTGCCATGAAGATACGCTCTTTGGTGATGCACTTTTTCACATTGTATTAGTACATTTTAAAACTGTAGTGTGTTTTAATTGTATTTTAACTCACTTAAAATTTAATACATAATTAATCATTTAGGTACAGTAATAAAATATAGTTAATGTAACCTCTATATAAAAGATTGTCATATAATTGTTTATCAAAATCTACTATTTACCCTTCAAATAAAAAAAATGTTAGTCTACACCTATGCAAAATGTCTCTATACTAGTCTATACAAAACGAAAACAAAATTTCATTCTTTGTAGAAATGGCTACGGAACCGTACACTGAGTATGGTCCGAAATGCTCTTGGGCGGTTTTTTTCGATTCGTAGATATAAATTATTAATAGCTGTACAAGTTGTAATCGGTACTTAAAAACGGAAGTTTTTTTCAATAAAAAACAATAAATAGCCAATGTCATATTCTATCAAAACTTCGATTAAAAGCCGTTTCAGCCTATTAGAGATGCGAAACAACGGACAATTTTCTTCCAAAAACATGATATGGATATCATAAAAGAATATTCGACTTAAAAATTGATTCTGTGTAATAATGAGTGTTGTAATTGTAAACCGTCATTTTTTAAAGGATAGTACCTACTGCGTAATTTTTATTAGCTCACATAATCGATTGTGTATCGATTTATCGGTATGCTATACGATTAAGTAACGAACAATTGCAATTCTAGCGGCACGGAACGGTGTCATAACAAACACTTCTCGCCGTTTAATTGTTTCGCGGACTGGACTTCATTATTTCGTGAAAAACTCGTACCCGGGAAATGTGGTCTGCGAAAGTGGATTACGTGGTCAGTAGAATAAATTTAGCGTTATTTTTTTTTAGCAAAACAACACACGTTTACGTCTGGGTTTAACGCGTTAGTTTTGACTAATGTTGCACATGAAAAAAACTGTAAAAAAATAGTGTTCACTAAAAGCACTGCATTACACACGCGAAAAAAAAACAGGAAAGATCTGACAATGCAAAGGTATACATGTACATTTAAACCAACACGAATCCATCGTCTTATTTTTGTGTGTTAATTTATGTTTTTCAGATATATCTAAACAAATCCTTGCACTGTAATTATTTAGTTATGTTTTGAAACATGTTTTAGTATTTTTTATTAAATATTGTCATGCTGTGCTTCATCCTCAAATACTAAGGAGAAAGTCAGTTTTACTTAATTTTGTTCAACTACGTTTCTCAATAGGCAATAAAGTGATACTAAATGTGATCAACTTTGTAGAGTTACCATCACCTGCATGAAATGAATATGACTTGGTTGCAGTACAAACTGTAGTTTGTAGCAATTAATTAGTTACATTCCTCGCAACAAAAAAGAAATACAGATTAATAACAAGAAGATATCAAACAGACGAGGAAAAGTCCGTATAATTTAGAAAAGCGTCCATCATCCGATATTAATAAGAAACGATATAAAAACTGGGCGGATTGGTGAGCGCGGAACGTGTTGATGTCTAAGTTACGTGCGAGTTATGAAACTGGAGAATACGGTGAAAGCTTGATTTACTGCGCCGATGGACGACGGCGTACAAAAAACACATATTTCGTGGGTTGTGGGGATTTTTGTAATAAATTTTATAAAATTTAAAATTCGTGCCGTTGATTATTGGTGTGTTAGCGTGACTTCAGGAAGCGCAGTTGCTTTTATTTCAAGACTAAAATAATCCAATAATATTTCATGAATCACTGTAATATGTAAAATTTTCCAGTTAACAGCATGTAATGAAAATACTTTCGTCGTTATCAACCAATGAAAAAGTTGTATATTAAATAACATATTTCCTGACTCATGCATAATTAATTTTGTAATAAATAAGATTAAAAAAATCATGTTTTTCAAACATTAAATAAAATCAAATTAGTGTAGAAACGTGTACTTAAGCATCGATTCAATTCCTGTCTAGAAAAAAAATATAACATGATTTTTAAATAAAATGTACACTAGTTTGCAACGTCTGCATTCACTATAATGGCTAGACTTCGAGAAATTGGCATTATCTGGGTCATAATTGATATCTTACAGAAAATTTATGTTCGCGCTGCGTTTAAGCATCGCGTGGTCAGCTCTGGGTAAAGCTATTACTGATATTGCAATAGAAATGGCTAAAGTATGAAAACCACAACGAAATCAGTGGGTGAAAGGACTGAGGAAAAATACTTTATAACATGAAGTCGAAGGGGACTAAATGGCGCCCAAATAACTTATTCGCGCGAAATGAATATCTTTTTCATCATGAAGTAAAATATGTATAAATTATTTCGCACATCTCGTACGTAGATAAAACCTCGCAGAATGGTTTCTTTTGCTTACTATGCCATTTTAGATATAAAAATATACACTTGAAGTTCATTTTATTAATCAGATTCACGCAATAAACTAACTAAAATTGAAAATGTTATTTTTTTTAAATAAAACAACAAAGTGTACAGGGTTGTGTGTGTGCAAATTCTAACTATGATTTAACACACAGATAATCTCCATAATGCACTATACAAATAAATAACTTGTCATTGTCCACTTTGTTAATAAAAACAATGCGGTGGGCTGGCCTATTCGTATGCAATAATTTCGACCTATTGATGAAATCTCTATCGAATAGAAATCTAGGTAGGAAAATTTATTGACTTACTTATTTTTCGCTTTAAAACTTAACAATATTTACTTTGCATTATTGTTAAGCGATATATGAAAAATTACTTTATTAATTTTAGTGCAAAATTATATTAATGTAATTTATCGGGGTTTTTTTTTTCATGTCCGAACTTCTAAAGCATACTCCCCACAATCTTTTTATTTCAAATTGAAGCAGATCTCAGACCTTAATCTTTTTATTTGTAATAGATGTCCTCAGACTTTAAGACGTCCATACTGGCCCAGTGGGGTTTGCTGGTTTATGACGACGTCGTCATCAAAGCGACGACAACATCCGGCATCGACGTATGATGGTATGATATGGTATCGTATGACGTGTATGGTACAATTCGACTTAGGCCAAAACTCGTCGGTCGATTCGTCCCTGATCGGTATCGAACCGAGTACCCCGCTGTGCGATGACGTGCCTAACCGCTGAGCGACCGCCGCTTATTGTATTTATGTATCGAGCGAACATTATCACGATCCATCGCGCGGTACCGGCGCGGGCGGTGTCGTCGCGGCCCGTCACGTCGCTGCGCGTCCGCCGCCGCTCTGATAGCCAACGGGGGCGTGTTGCGGCCTTAAATAAATACGCCCATTATAGTTATTTCTCTAACAATTTTTTTCCTTTTTGCCGCTTATCTATTTTCACTTCGATATTTTCGCGGTTGTCGTTGTCCGTGATAAAATTCCGTTTTTACTTTCGTCGTCATTCTTCGGTCATAGAAACGGAATACGGACAGTTCAATTTATCTTTACAGATTATGTGACAGCGTGACGGTTTTGATATCTCTTGCGCATCGTTCTTGAAAATATTCTGTTTTGGAAACCAATTTCGAGGTCAATAGACTTCGATAAACGCAAAGTGTGGTGGCGTAAAAACTACGGAGAAATTCGTATAGGGGTTAAATTTTTTTGGTTTTCATATGAAGATTTTTTAATAGTAGCATATTTTACTCGTATATTTTTGCGTCTCATTCTCGAACTCGCATCCCTATACAGTTACTTATAATAATTTCTATTTGAATTCGTTTCATGTAGAACAAATAATAAATGTATACAATAAGTGTGTTGTTTGTTTTACAGATTTAGTTACATCAATCAAAAGGATTATTTGGTGCTTTCATACATGTTTAATTTTTACAAAGTAATTGTCCATCTATCAGAAATAGAAGCTGAGGAAAGGAAATGGCGAAAACCGTTTAAAAAATAATATTAGATGTGGAATGTTATTCAAACGAGACCGACTTACATTTTACCGTTTTTATGATAATTTCAATTGTAGGCCCAACATCTTATCAAAGTTGAATTTGGCATAAGTAGATATAAATACACTTTCGTGACATCACGCTTTAGAGAGAGGAGTCGGTTTTGATACCGAAAACGAGTTTAAAAATGGAACTGTAAACAAAAAGAAGACGGATCGACACTGAAACTAAAGCAGGACCGAGAATATAATCGAAACCAGAGTAGAGATCGGAACCAGAATTGAGAGTTGTATGGAAATTAGTATTGAGAATGGAAGCGAGATTAGACTCTTATCGATTCAAAACTGGGAAATTAATTTCAAATCTACAGAGGCCAATCCGCGTACTAAAGCTAATTAGCAATAGATCTTTGGGTCGTTTCCAAAATAAATCTAATTTTCTATACACTATACTTGTTTTCAAATAGCCAGAGACAAATCGTTATTATAGCTCATTAGAATAAATACACAGATTTTTACAAATAGAAAACACGCCGAATTATATTACAATTCGTAAGACATTGCTACAACGTTTCGATTTGAAATCATAAACAAGATGACATTTGATTTTTTTTTTATTTATATGTAACAGTATAGTTAGTAAAAAAAACGGTAACATAATATATAACTGTTAATATACACGCACAGTGGGCAGTCTCGCGGTAAATCAATGTAATTATATTTGATGATTCACCAAAAAAATGTATAAGTAACTAACTGGATTCACGATTATTCAGCTATTCTGAAATCGTTACAGCACCGAGTCGTGACCATAAACTTAGAGTTTTTCTCATAGACCGACGACCACAAACGCCTATCGATCAATGCGGATGTAATAAAAATAAACCTTTGAATATTAAAAAGACTGTGAGCACAGTTACGTACACGTTTGCTATGATTTTAATGACGCTATATCTCGTTTTAATTCGTATCTGTAACAGTTGCATAATCGAATAGCGGTCAGTTTTCATTTTCGTCTTTTTGGGTCGATATAGAGTTGTTATATTAAAATTATGTTATTACATAAATCTTAGGTTATTAAGTACAAACGTTTAACCCACTGACTTGTTATTTGCGACGGAAGTGTTTTTTTTATTACTTTGATACTTATTAAGTTGTCACTAGAAATTAATATAAGTAGATATTGACAGTTTCAAATTATCGAGCTAAACTCGCTAGAAGAAACGGACCTCTTTTCGCTATTTATTGTTTTTAAAGTACATTGTTATGTATGGTTCACGTATGATGATAATGATGATGATTATTAGAGCTTGAGTACAATATAACGCACTAAACTCTGCCGCTCTGAATTGCCTACAAATGATGCGATGCGCAGGTACAACGCTCCCCGCCCCTATCTTCTTCTCCCCCGCATTCCTACTTTACACCATTACGACGCTTTCGTTACTAACTTTACAGTGGAAAAGTATATATATAACACTACATATATATATAAGTCGTGCTGTGAGCGGTACAGCAGCTGTGACTCGGGAGTTGATTATGTCGATGTCGCACCACAAGGTACTTGGATCGATTTTGACCACGAAAAAATTGATCGACGAGTTTTAACTTAAGTCGAATCACATCACACGCTCCTTGCCTCGGAGGGCACGCTGCGCAGTCGGTGACGATATTGCCGCCGTGTTGATGACGACAGTGTTTACCGGCCCTCGGTACGAGGAGTGTGGAAGGCTTAGTCTCCAACCACTATGATTTAAAATAAGGTCTTGGGCGGGTGTACCTCCGCAGTGGGGTGATTAAAATCCGAGCCAACCACTACAGTACAAGGCATGAACATTTGCCGATCTGAATTGCCTGCGAATGATTCGATGCCCAGGTACAACTATCCCCGACCGGCTCCTTATTCTCCTCTGCGTTCCTGTTTCACGCCAATGCGACGCTTTCTGTGCCTAATTTCACAGCAGTAAAGCTTCGTGCGTAATACTTTACAACAAGTTGTCGTACATTCCCGATTATGTAAGTTATAACCCCCACTATAAGCCATTTTTCCTATACTCATAATAACATGCCTGAGCCGTAATTACTATACTTAAAGTAATGCGATATATTTTGTAACTTTAATATTTTGACCATCGTCTAATTTAATAGAAAACGCAACAGAAATTTTGTATATCTGTTAGGTTAAAGGTTTTTCAATTTGTAATAATTCTGCACCTATTGTGCAAATTTAAAACAGGTACAGAACAAGTAAAACTAAACAATTTATATCGCATGCATTATCATTGCTTTTGTATAAAAGAAAAACACGATAAGAATCCTCATTACGAAGCAAATGCATGTTTGAATTGCATTAAATGTGTTCAGCGGGTAGAATCAAACTGAAGCTATTACATGCGTGTTAATTAAAATATTTAATTTAAATTGTAATACGTTTAAATGTAAAATGAAAAGAAACTTAATAAACATCTTTTTTTTTGAAAAACTTTCGAGATGCCTTTTAATAACTTTGTCATTTTTAAGTACCTCTTGTGTATTTTCAATCAATTTGGAGCGAAAATTTAATACGATTGTCCATAGTGTCGGAACAAAAACGATATTTATTGTGGTAACTTAATTCGACGTTCAATAAAATTTGGCTAATATCTGACGTGTTATCACAAAGACATGTCAAGGCACAGATGACGGTTCGCTCTTCACGAAACCATAGCTCCAAGAATCACTTTCATCCAATTTTACAAGACGGAATCTGCTACAACTAATGTAGTTTCTGGACAGACAAAGCGGCTATACAACCACGATACCCATATAAGTGTTCCATCCGGTTTAAAACAATATTTTACAATCCATATTGGTCATTTATTGCAGTGAATCGAGAATCATGTCTGCAATAGCAGAAGAGCTCGTGGTATTGTTTGTTACTCCCGTTTCAATTGAGGGCCTCACAGCGATTGATGTAATGATTGTTCCAGGAGATTATTTCCTTCAATTTTACGTAGCTTCGAGGCAGAAGACATAATAATTCCTGATTGGCTGTAAAATTCAGATTAGATGGTCACCTGTAGCCCGATAATTATTTTAAGTATTAAAAGTGTGTGTGATACTACTATAATTAATTAATTTGTCGGTCAAATTATAAATAACAAACATTAAACAACTTCATCGTAACAGTTTAAAAAATACGATATTCATTAATTACGTTCTTATTATCGCAAACCAAACATTTTAAGTGAAACGATATTTTCTCAGTGAACCGACGCGATTTTTTGTCATAATTAATTTTATTTTTTATTATTATTAATTTGTTCGTCACAAATTATTCTATTTTACAAAATTTACAACTACACAGCGGTATATTTTTTTTATGCGTTAATATAATTTTATTTCTCTTATCGATAGGTTAACTCCACACGGGAAATATTCAATTTCTCAATTACATTTGCCACACAACGAAATTCATACAGTCATATGCTAATAAAACTTATATTAATGTAAAATTGTGTACGCTATACGTTTAATTTTCTGTATGTCAACGCATTTGTATTCTTCTCTCGACCGTGTGACCTTAATTTCTGTCTACTCGAGGGGGCGCTTTCGGATTACTGGCAAATTTTTGCCCAACATTTCCATTGCATAATTTGTCTCATTGTGTTTAACCGTGTTATGATGATGCGACCTTCGGCACCGCCGTCGCGTTCGGCCGACTGCGCTGGCGGGGTCGAGAATGATACGGATTTTTATTAAGACGGATAGCGGGCGACATTAATGCCGTTCCCTAGTCATGGAGTTGTGATTTCTGCAATAACTCATTTACGATTGATATTTATAGAAATATTTTATTATAATCAATTATAATTTAATTGCAAAACAGTCATATACTCATTAAGCACATTTCAAAAATATTCGCTTGTAAGGGAAATTATTGTAACTAAAAATTTATCTGTTCCCTTAAGCCATTTATAAGTTTCATTATGATTTATTGATGAAATGAACTCAACTCACTTTTGAGATAATCTATCATAACGTAAGCTGACGTCTGTTTATTCAAAGGGCTAAATAAAGCAGCATATTTCTACTCGACAAGATACTTACGTACCTTTTTTTTATTGACTGTCAATTTATCATTTCGTACAAATGTATCGGTTTCAAATATTCAAAACTTGGCCTTATTTGATAGTCACAAACTAGGCACGATTTCCACGAGATATTCCAGAACACCCTTTGCCGATTCTCCGATCAAACTCATTCGCACTATAAATAAAAAGACGAATTAACCATCTTTTTGCAAATGGTTAAACTATTCCAATTAATATACCCATTTCCGTACTAGTAATTATATCGTCTTTCAAACGACACCGCTCTCTCGTGTTACGGTAATGTATTCTTGCTCTTTAGTGTTCCGTGCCCCATAAGAAAAAACGAAACCTTATATAGTCACTTTGATGTCCATTTTCTGTCTGTCTGTTTGGCTGATCGTCTGCCAAGAATTTTTTTCTTAGGAACAGATGCAGATACCAACTTGAAATTGATATAAAATACTAAGGTCTACGGTCTCTTGGAAGCGTAAAAAATTCGAACTAGTAAGTCAATGTAATCAAAACTTACATATTGTCACATATTTTGATTTTACTTATTAGTAGGATCTCACATGTACAATATTTTGTAAACGTGAAAGTTTGTACGTTTGTTGCTCAATCATGCTTTAAAGGCTGAACAGAATTAGCTGACACTTTAGAGTAGTATACATCAAAACATATAGTCTGTGATTTATAAATCTACACAAACTTTCGCTCGCGGTTTCACTTGCACGATCTTAGAACGTATTCGTTACTTATGCCGATCGGTTATCGGTAACAAAAATGTTCAAGAGAGGTTCAAATTCAACATGGACTCGGATACAAAATATGAGCAGGATCACTTCGAGTGAGATGGTTTCATAATTAAAAAATTAGCGACTTCACGTGTGTTTTCAGTGAAAAGTGAGATATTTTCTGATATGGAATCAGATTGGGACCGAAATTGGAATCATGGTCGATGACATCATCGATCGATTTCAAAGGCGAAAGAATTCGTTGTATGTCCTCGCGAGCGTAGCCGTGCGTGTAGCATATGCACATTTTAAACAGAACCGGTGTCCACATCGGGACCAGAATCGAAATCAAAATCGGAGCTGGGACTGAAATCGATAGAAGGAACGACATTGGACTCATGATCGCGTGATCGATCGATATAGGATATGAAAGAGTTCTTTCGTACTCCACGTGGCCGGAAGCCGCGGGCAAAAGCTAGCATTACTATATATCAAGCCCTATAAAGTACTTGCACGTTGACTAATAATCATGAGATGTGACAAAAGTCAAGGCCTCAACAGCACAAGTAGAAGAAAAAAAAATACGAAAAATGTAATTAAATGACACAAAAAAAAAACAAATGTCACAAACTGACATTCGCAGTAGGAGTATCGACCGTGACGTAAATCGATTTTTTCGTCTTATACATACTCTCGTAAGAACAAAAAATATCTTTTTCTACTGTGAACGTGCTAATGTGTGTGTAACCATTTAATTTACGCTGATTGACAGATAGATGAACAGAGTGATAGCGACATTACATTTCACGTTCCGAAATTAAAACCAAATGAACACTTATTATGTAAATGAGATTCTGTTTAATGGACGCCTATTTGCTTTCTTAATTTCAGCGTGCATCTTATTAAATAGCTACGACAGAGTGATTCGAAAGGAACGGACTTGTTATATTCTGCCGTGTACGTCTGTCTGTCAAAGACCCCAGAATAATTACATGAGTTTACAGGGTTGATTTAGAAATGGATTGAAAATGTACGATATTTCAAAGTTAAAACTTAAACCTTTAGAGCTTATAATACTGAGCGCTTGAACCCTGATTCGCACTTGGCCGGCTCATTACCCGTAGACTAACCATTGATAGTGACAAGGTTAGCATCGATAAATGGCATTTTTAGGGTTCCGAGCCAAAATGGCAAAAACGAAACCCTTATAGTTTCGTCATGTCCGTCCGTCCGTATTTTACAAGGGTTTTATTCAAAAACTACAAGACATATACTGATGAAATTTATAGCGTAGGTGTCTTGTATGAGTCGCTACCTAATTTACTGGTTAAATAACAAAAGTAAATATTTCTAGGGGATGGCACTCCATACATGTATCTTACAGAAGTTGAAAAAAAAATTTTTGGACTTTAAAGACAAAAAAGTTACTGATAATCGCTGCTCCATCACTTTTAACCAAAACAATGACTAAAAAAATTATAATAAGGTGGTAGTGAGTAATATCTGTGGTATGCGTGTTACTGACTTTCCAAAAGCGATGCATTTATATTTTTTTTACTACAAAACATCTTTTTGCACTGTAAAATAAAGACTTTGAAATTTGAAAACAAACACGGTCAAAACATAAACGGTTCGACCGCATTTTTTTATTAAGTCAATTTGTATATACATGTTTATTTTATTAAATATCCATAGGCCAACTTTATTTAAATTGTAAAACTTTTATGAAAATATATGAAATCTATTTTTACATTAACTACACGGATTCCATCCCCATTTGACCAATTTTTTATGTGTTTTATTTTATTGCTTTCATTAATAGTGCTACCAGTTTTATATTTACTTTCCTACCGCAAACATGATGACATCTTTTTGAATATGATTTAAAAAGAAAGTCAAGGAAAGTGAACGACATGAAAATATATACGTTTTAATAATTTTGACTTCTAAATAAGCTACCCACCATAATAATAATTTTAAAACGGCTATTATTTGAATTTAAAAAACATAAATTATTTATATATTTCTATTCCTTTCAAAAATAACCTGGAACACCTAAATATCTATTGTAATGGCCGAAACTTGCCCGCATTATCCAAATACAAGATAACAAAATTAATTTTAGTAATGTGTTCTAGTTATTTCTTTATTTTCTAAGCTTAACTTTCTCAGCTTCATATAAAATATTTAAATGTAAATAGATCTAAATCAACTTGAATACACTTTGTCCCAATGGCTCTAGTAAAAAATCACTACATTAAATACAATAACGTCTTAGATAGCTCACTGCGTAATTTTCAATTAAAGTAAACGACTAGGGCTCCATATTCTCGCGCCCGCAAGTAGCGTGTGACGTGCGCCTTGATCGCTGTTCGCCGCGCACTGCTAACCCCGAACTCGATGTTCCTTCGACGCCTCGTCCAATTAATATGTTTGTCTTTTCTATAGAATTGGTGTTTTTAGTCACCACACGATGCATCTGGGACCACAGAATAAATTAATATAGAATGGTATTCTCGAGTATAGTTCTAAATTGAAATCTACATACACAGAGTGCGTTTAAAGCGTTTCGTACATGCGTGCTTTTGCACCGCACCTCATCGATCACGTCAATCCGTCGGCGTTCTGACGTCGTCACGGCGTCAGTGACGACGGCCGTTGGCGGCCCCACATTCGTTCCGGGCCAGCGTAAGGTGTCGAGCCTCAAGTCCTATCTGTAATAGAGTGTGGGTGGGATGCCTCGACAGCGGAATAACTAATAAGCTGACACGACAACCGTTTGTGGTTTTCATTATTTGTTGCTTTTCTCTATGTGCTAGCTGTGCTCTATGGTTTCACCCACCTTTTAAGTTAAAATAAACCGGATTATTTATAAATAATTTAGAATACTTCGACATAGGCAATATTTTTCGTCACAATTTTGTGTGACATTAATATATATTGGTACAGATAGCATGCAAATTATTCAGGCAGCTTATAATCTTCCTTAAGAATTGGGCTGTCAAATAGAAAAAGATTTTTTTTCAAATCCGAATAGTAGTTTCAGAATTAGCGCGTTCAAGCAAACAAAAGGAAAAAGCTCTACAGCATTATAAAATAATATAGATTACTCCTTTCATATTTCTCCTAACTCCTAATATTGCAATATTACATTATTTCGTCAATCTGTATCTTTGTCAACCTTATAAACGATTAATCCACGCTTCGATCGTAATCCTCAAAACTAACAATATCCATAATTGTCCCTTTATCTTAATTTCGTTTCATATTCATAATGTTAATAATGCCCTTCATATACGCATACATGCATAAGAACGCATTAGCCATTCCTTGTAAATTATACAACGAAATAAATAAATGTTCACCTGAAATGTATATATGTATCTGACATGTTAATATTACCTAAATCGTCTACTATATCGGTGTCCGCTGTGCACTGTCAAATTTTTGCAGTGTTGTGTGCTCTTTTTCTCATTCGGTCGCCGGTTCGCTGGTTACAAAATACAAAATGGTTGAATGTGACTTGTTGACTATAGCTCATCATTGTCAAAATTGACTATAATCGAATAAACAAGTCAACATGAGCGTTAAATTCAAATTACACCTTTTCATATAAAAAGGTATTTTATTGGACAATGCGTACGTCTGATTTACTTTGTTTCTCTAACATTGATGTTTTATATGCGTCTTACTTAAAGGATATACATGTTAATAATTCGATGTATAGTTTTTCAAACGATATCCTAACTTATGTAGTCAAGCATAAATTGACATTACTCATTGACCGTTGATATTGATATCAATGCTTCATAATGATAATAACATAAAATTACATCTATTTTCCAGGAAGGTAGGCAGAAACTAAGATTTTTACATAGTACGATCTATGTAAAGATCTCTCTTGCTTCACTGATATCCATCAACCTTTAATGCAAGCTTGTCGGTTTCGGGTGCTTAAGATTTTTTTTTAGTATGCAACCAAATTGGTCTGCATAGGATTCTCTAGAGCCACTCTTGCTGGCATTGCCGTCACACACACTATAAAATTCTTTTCACAGTACAGTTTCATTCTTTCATCATAATTTCATTTATTCTTTGCAGATGAACAAACCACAGTAACATAACTTTTTCTACTCTACTTACTACATTTTCGTTTACACCACACCGCTCTTTGACATTACTATTCCTACATATTTCAGAGCCACATATACCACGCAAAGATCGCATCTCCACTGCATTGATTCTACTTTATATTTTTTTCTGCCATACCCAACTTTCACTATCGTACATAAACGTAACGATCTGAATCTCATTATGGATAGCCACACACTTGTCTAAGACACTTTTATTGTTCATAATAGTAAGCAAAGCCTCATTTACTCTATTTCCCGCATTTACGCTCCTTTGAATATCTCCATTATGCTTACCATCATTTATAAACAGACCACCCACATTTATGTGTATATCGCATTTAGTCGGGTTTTCGCTTTTTTCAAACAACATGACTTTAGAGTTGCTGACATTTTCATACCTCTTTTCTTAATGAAATCATTCATTTTAGTTACAATCGTCTGCAACTCGCATGCCAACGGCACAAGGAGTACCTGGTAGTAGGCATAGAGGAGGCATTTGACAGACAGCTCATTTGTCTTTAATCAACACTCATATTCTTTCAAATCATACAGACAGTTATTCACGAATAGGCTGAATAGCCCCGGTCAAGCTACTCATTCCTGTCTGACATCCCTGCGGATATCAACGCATTCAATATATACCCATTTATTCTGACGCAGGCACTGGAGACTGTATAGAGATTGCAGTGCCCATATCAGTCCGCTACTCATACTATGCATGAATAAAGTTCTCCATAAATTATTCCTTTTCATTCTATTATAAGCTTTTTCCAGATCTTCAAAAGTACAGAAGACCTTTCGGCCCTTGGCTAAAAACTTTATAATAATGTTTTACAGAGATAATCTTGGTCTGTACACCCTAATTCTTTCTGAAATCTCGCTTGTACAATCCCAGATCTTATTTTCAGTCTCATTGACAACGCTTTGAATAATTAGACACTTGCCTGCAACATGCATTAATATGCAGCATGAAACTCACAGCTGATCCTCGTATCTGTTCTTCCACTACGAATCCCTATTCAACGTATTGAATATTGATTCGAGAGGATTGACAGATATCGAACACCTAAGCAAGTGTTAATTGTTTATTTATCTTAGTCCACAATTAGTTAACAAATAACACTTGCTTAGGTGTTCGATATCTGTCAATCCTCTCGAATCAATATTCAATACGTTGAATAGGGATTCGTAGTGGAAGAACAGATACGAGGGTCAGCAGTGGTTTGCATGCTGCATTAATGCATGATGCAAGCAAGCGTCTATTTATGAATTTCCGCGAATTAACACCTCACACAATATAATCTTTGAATAACGATTTTCGCATTCGGTTTGCCAACGATGCTGAGAAGGCTTATAGGACGAAATTTTTGCAAACCTTCGTAAGCCTTTCACTTTATTTATTTAGGAGTTAGTACAGTAAACTTCCTATTATACCACCGCCGTTCTCTACAATTCTGGCAAAACCCTTTCATCCTGCAACTATTCCAACTTTCATACATTCATATATTTAGTTGCAGTAACAATGTCATCTGCAACTGTATCCATGCAAAAAATATCCCGAAATAATTAATCAAATACTTTTTCACATGACTTTCCTCATTCAGTCAACATTCATTATCATCTCTAATCACAATTATACACGATATTTTGAAATTATTCCGGGCCTTTTACACAATATTAAAGAAAAGTTTTTGATTTGCTCGGATATTGTCCGAGAAACACCTGTCGTAGCATTTTCTTTATTTAATTTTTTCTTATTTTCACGCATTTTTAGTCCTTATTTTTTCATCTTTATGTGTACTTTCAAGCTATTTTAGTGTATCATTCAAACTACCTTTTCTTTGCTCTCTATGGTTGGCTTTTGCAGACAGTAAACCTAGCCACGCTTTCTTTTCTCCAACTATCCTTACTTCGAAATTCCACAATTATTTATCTTCCTTACTAAAATTTATTCTTTTATTCAGTTCACTTACCTTTCTGGCTTCGTCTACTAAGACAGAATTTGTAACCTTCCACAATTCATCAAGTTCTAAACTTTTACACTATTTAACTTCAATCAAGCTATATTTCAATCGCTCACATCTGTTCAAAAAAATTATAATGATGATACAGTTTATTGAAATTCTATGGAACGTAAGAAATTAATTCATATTTTATAATCGAAACGATAAGCATTGATACTGAATCTAAAAATAGATCACATAGGATATTATTTTTCTCTCTTATCTTTTACTGGCAATAGAAGTGTCCAAGGAGGTTGCTTCTTTTGGAAGTCTAACATCGCACTAGCCTAGGTTATCGTCACGTTGATCGCTACCAAGTCCGCTATTTTGGTAAATTTGTTTGCATTGTTCAGTATCTCGATACTGATGATGATGAGAATTAAATAATCTATGCTTGGTTCTTTTTAATTTTATATAATAAAGGGAGTATTAAATATAAATAGTGAGTGACAGAAAAATAAAATGTTAGAATATTACCAGCTAAAGCCTGAACAACACAATAAATATAATCACGCACGCCGTGCAGCCAACAATACCAGTCGGAACATCACACGAAAGGTACGGAACATCACATGCAAATGCAGCCAATGTTGCCGCATCTCCGCATACATATAAACATTTTTCACCATCAATCAACTTATAATTAGCGAACCATAACTAATAGATAATATATGGCGTCTACGGAATAGAAGCTTTCTATAATCGAAACCTTTGATAAATCACAACATAAACAGATTCAAAATGGCCGGCACTTCCGTCGTTGCTTTGCATTTCGGGTATTTTTACGCCGGAACGCGCATCTCGGAAACGAATCCGAATGTTACTATGAATTATTAATTACATTCGCACGCCACGTTCGTTCCGATTTGAATATTAAAAGTATAGAAAACTGTTATGTCGTATCACGAATTTTTAACTTTCTAATGCCGGGTCATCACGAGCTGCACAGGTCGGTTTGAAGTTCCGTATTCCACTGATGACGGCTAATGAAAATGAACCATCAATTTTCTTTGACTTAAATTTTTATATAATTTCTAAATGAATATGTAAAGGTAAAATATATAGATATTATTCAAATGATCTTGGCACCGATTTTTCTCAAATTTTATGTAGTAAGCAAACATTTGCTTGTTTAATCGTCGTTAATGTAATGATATTATCATAACTCTAACGTACGACTTTAAACCAGCTACGTCAAAATATATTTTCCATTGGGAAAGCTTTATATTGTTTATAGTTTTAGTGGACGAAAACTTTGATATTTATATTATTTATTTATATCATTTATTTATATTAACTATATATAATTTAACTAAACTTTATATAGTTGAATCATAGAATAGAACATTGTACCGTTTACTTCGGTGTACGCTATTTCAGCGTCATAAGTGAAAGTGTCTTCAAAATCAGAAAGAGTGTATTTCTTATCTGTTTTCTGTACTTAATTTTCATAATAATATATATTTTCCTAAACTTTAATTGTGTTTTGACTAGTATAGCATGTTATAAAAAGTCAAGTGAAAATTAATTATACAATAAAATATTTAGAAAAAAAATTAAAAATCATTCCTCTTTCAATAATATCGTCCAGTTTTAAAACCTCCAAGCAGATTTTTCTCTCTCATATAAAAACTCCAATTTGTTTGAAGTATGTATGACGAATTAAAATAGGTGGGTGCTATTACTGTATTATAATCAATTAATACGGATGACAGAAATATGAAAATTTAAGACCCATCAAGTAAATACATTCAGTTAATCGTATATAGCCTGGTGCACCAGACCACGATATTCCAAGAAATATCATACCTATCACACTTAACAAGAAATATGTATCATGTTTACAAGAATAATTGTTATTAAGTCATTCACTATTTACTCTCATTATTGGTTCCACCCGCCCCCCGCACAAACCCAAACAAAATTCTATATTCGCGCCTGAATTCAAGCAAATATATTTCACTTCTGTCGTAGTAAAGATCGATATAATATGTTTAATATTTTGTTTACTGTTTTAATATTCAAACAAGAAAAGTGTTTTCATAAATAGAAATAAAAACCCCTTGCACGAAAAATGTCATCAAAGTTAATGATTGAAATAGGATAAAATAAATAGGTTACTTTAAAAATATTTTTAAGATTAAAATCTTTATTGTTAACAAAATAACTTTAGTTGTGTAGGGAAATGCATTTATACTATTAAACTATATGTATACTATATAATAGGTAGGGTAAAAAGTTTTATCTTACTGTATAAGTAAAAAATTGCAGTAAATGTCTTTGGTTGTGCTGTTTGTATCTGGCTACTTGTGACACCATTAAATATGACATTTTAGAAAAAAAAGTAAGAAATATAAACGGTGTTCCACCATTTTTCTATTGTTTTTCTGTCCACCAAAATAAGTGAATCTAACGTAGAAATTCGATATATGTAACTTTAATTACAAAAAAGGAAAATGTGCAACACAAGCCGCGAAAAAAATTTGTGACGTTTATGGACCTAAGGCAGTGTCGGTAAGAGTAGTACTAAATTGGTTCGAGAATTTTCAGACTGGTAATTTTGATGCCAACAATAAACTTCGCTCTGGTCACGAATAAAGTCGATGCCATTTTGGAAAAAGTTGAGCAATATCGACATATTAGTTCTTATAACATAGCTGAAAAGCTAGGAATTAACCACAAAACAGTTTTAGCCCATTTTCAAAAAGATAGATATACAAAAAAAAAAGCTACGTACTTGGGTCCCACACGAGCTCACTGAAAGAAATATGATGAATCGTGTGCTCATTTGCGATTCTCTATTGAAACTTAATGAAACTGAAACATTTTTGAAAAGAATGATCACTGGTGATAAAAAATAAATTACTTACGACAAGAACGTGCGAAAAAGATAAAAGACAAGCTAGCTCCACAGACTATAGCGAAACCCGGATTAACTCGGAATAAGTTAACGTTGTATGTACGGTGGGATTGAAAAGGCATTATTATTTTCAACCCTATGTATAAAAATAAATATTCTTATATGTGAATGCTTTTAATGATGTGTTACGTAACCAACTACGAGATTATTAATTTTAACTGTCACAGAATCGGTAGGATTTAAAAACTTGGGAGTCGACTCATAAATTGTCATTCGAGAGTTGTAGATTTCGAAATTAATTTAAGTATTAATTAATGTTAAAAGGTTTTTCTACCCGTTCTAGTCCTGAAATCTGAAAAGAGTATTCCGAATAATGTACAACAATTTAGCATTCTGCCATATTTTCGAAGATACTGAAACTGAAAAAATTTAAACATTGGTACACATATGTAAAGTTCCCATCGCATCGGGACAGCAGTAAGGCTTGTAATTTTAGAATACAGGGGCCCATAAATACCAATGGTACATTGTTTGATTTAGACATAAATATAAGCGAAATACCACTAACTGACTGACTGACTCATCATGAGATCTCCGAAACTATAGGTCGGTTGTAGATTGACTTGGCACAGCTATGCTAAAGTTCTAATCAATGGGCTCTATAGTTTCGGAGTAGTTTTAATTACTCTTTTCAAGATGTAGACGGTCGCTAAGAACAGATTTTACGCAAATCCTATCCAAGATATATATGTAGATAAAAGCAATTGTCTGTACTATTTTTACTATACAAGTTTTCTATAAGAATGAATGTGACTTGGATACTCATCGTATTCATGTAATTAAGTGTATAAAAAGGTTTTACGTAAAGTGTATTTTTATTACTTCCTTTTGAACATATCAAAACGAGTATGCAAAACTAGCGTTTTAAATATAAAGTTTAATATGTATCTATAAATGCATGCCTTTGTATGCAATGTAGTTTTTTTTTTTATAAATAATAGATTTGTATTTTACCTTTAAAGTACAAATATATTTTTTGTCCGTCTTCGGACAAAAAATATATTTGTACGTACGGACGGACACTTTTGTTAGTCCGTCCGTCTCCGACAAAATTCTTGCCATTTTACTGACAACCGTAGATACATTTCAATAGGGAAAATCACATTATAATTTTTGTAATGCATGCGTGAAATCGAAAATTGTTCCGGCATCCATCAAACGTTAAGGCAATGACATCTATCGACCGACAAGTGAACTTTTCTTGTAATATTCGTTCTCAAATCTGCCAATACAATTTTTGTAGGCAAGATTGTAGCAAAAATGGAATTATACGAAATGAAATGACAACATCAAAATTGTAAGAAACATGTTAAATCTATAAATATAATGAAAATTCCCAATTTATATTAGACTGATAAATATTTGAAAAACGTTTTTGTACTAAAATACACAACATTTTATGTTTGTGTATTTTACTACAAAACAAGATAAGTATTGCAAAATATGAGAAGATTAAATATCAATTCATTAAAGGTACTACATAAATTAATTGATTATCGAGTGCACTATGCAATATATTTTGAATGCATTAGGTACTTTTGAATTCTAAATAATAACAAAATTTCTCAAACTAAGAGTAAATTGTAAATATCGAAGGTGCACTGAATTATGATTCGAACTTTTCCTCTAATTCTTATTCACATAAAATATTTTCAAATCTAAATCTATAGATATTCGTACACCAAAAAAGCGAATCCACCCAGGTTTTTTCATATATCGGAAAATTAACCGCGACAGGGTGAATCAATACTACTTACAATGTTATTGGTTTCAAAAGTGATTTCCATTTGTGTATAAAAAGTTATATTTACATTATATATAAACATGTAGTAAAGTTTATCATTCACTCACCATTCGTCATTCCAAATGTACCAAATACAGTTTTTTTAATTCAATATTTATCTCGAACACTTTTTGTATCACATTAAGTCACACTAAAGTCTCTTGCAAATCTTGAATAATACACTCGTTATAATTTCCCGTTTTCGTTTTTATTCTGTTATTTAATTTCAATATAGCTTGTTAATTGAAATGCAACGCTAAAAAATTAATAAATTAACAGATTTCTAAAGCAGGAGCGTGTGCCGCTGATGCATCGCCCGCGGCGTGTGGATCGCGGCGCGAGGCGTTCGCATTTCGCGCCGCTAGAAGCGCGCAGGCGCCGAGCAACAACAGCAACAGCGACATCGGTGCTACATTGCGCCACGAATGCAGAAAATAAGAGACACTACAGCCGTCCATCCTATTGTAAATGTAGCCCACCTCGCACGCGGGCCACGACCCAGCTTTTAATGCACCGACGTGGTGGAAGCTAAGCGTTACTTCCGCGCTTTGCAAAATTCTCGTGCGACAAAAGGAGAATTGTCTTTTAATCTAATGCACGATAAGTGCCGTCACGCGTCTGATGGGTCTCTCTTTAACACTAGGTGTCCGTGCTTTTGGCACTATAATAAACAAGCAAAAAAACGGGACAGCGAAAAAGGAGCCGACAAACGCGAACGCAGATTACATGAATCAGGGTCATTAGTCTATCCACCCCGTCTGGAACAAAAAACGATGATAGATATAGAAAACCGGCCGAGAGCAAATCGAACTTGCACGATTAGTGTTACGTACTCGTACTTAATTATGAATGTTTTGAAAGTAAAAGTTTAAACAGAAACCCTATTGTGAGGTTTCGATGCCCTTTTTGTGTGTACGTCACAACCGATTTTCTCAGTAAATACTACAGTTATTTGCTTGAAATTTGATAGTATCGAAAGAAGAAGTCATTGTCCCGATTATTTGTGCATTTCAAAACAAGCTCTAAAGATTTTTTTGTGAAGCTAAAAACAACTTATGAAATTAAAAGAGCTTACTTTGTAGTTTAGTTCTTCACTTTTTTTTTTTATTTATTTTTGTGAATATTTAGTTGTTTGAATCGGTTATGAGTCAGTTAAATAAAATCACTGACGAAAATAAATGCATTGTAAATATGATGATGTTTAATGTAAACTTATTAGATATTACACACATTAGGAGGATTCTGGAATTTTTTACATGTAATTATTTCTTAATTTTTTTAGAACCTACAAAAATCACTTCTACCTGCAGGACATGTCTTGATAACGTTTACAAAAATATTGAAACACAGGAGAAGTTTATTATAAATTATTTAAAATCTGACCACAATGACCAGCTATCGTTTTGCAAAATACCTAATAAAAAAAGAGATATAAAATTTATACCAATGTATGAAAAACACTGAATTGATACAAAAAGTTCCTTACCTACAATGCTGTCACAATTCCAATGAGTAGTGTAATTAGGTCTTTAATATCATAAAGCAAAACATGATAATATATTTCTACAAAAATGTATTAAAACAAATGAGTCATTACCATTTAGTGATTGGACAACAGTGGGAATTCATATAAAAGTGTAAAGAGATTAATCGTTAGCTTTATTAGAAAAAAGCTTACAATAATAGTTAAAGTGTTGCCGAGTATGTTGGAAATTACTCAAAAACTTTTAATAATGTTTTCATCGCGGCTAAAGCCGAACATATAAATACAGAAGTTAAACAGTAAAAATATGATGAAAACGACCAGAAGGTTGATAAAGAGCGAGACAGGCAAAATTAAGGGCCACGATATTGACTTTCGACTTAAGTTAAATGACCAGACCTAGAATAAAAACATAGAGGCTGCTGAGGCCTTTGAATTTTACATTACCTCCCACTCTTTGCGGAATCATTATAATAAGAAAGTATTTAGATCTATAGTAGGTACTGCATTTTTTTTTTAATTCAGCTATGTAATTTCGAAACTTTAAAGACATTCAAGTCATTGGAAATGAAAAAGACTATTGACCCTCATTGTCTTTTTATTACAATTATAAACTCTATCACTGACTGTATTGCGCCATACTTGACGTTTATTTTTAATAAGTGTCTAAATTATGGCTAAGTATAAACTGAAAGGTGTTTCCCGATCTAATGGAAGAAAGTATAGTCATTCTATTTTTTAAAGGCCGTAAATAGTACATCAATCCCCATAAATTTTAGACTTATATTTATGTCAACGACATATATTTTTTTTAAAGTTGATGATAAACCAATCACTAGTACATTTTTATACTTACAATTTAATGTTCAGAAACCGATTCTCCTTTACCCTGTCGCCCTAAATTGCCTGCGAATGATATAATGCGCAGATTTAACGCTTCCCGACTCTTCCTTCTTTTCCCCCGTTTGCCTATTTTACGCTATTGCGACACTTTCGTAAATGATTTCACAGCGGCAGAGTTTCGTGCGTTGTACTGTACCCGGAGTCGTTCAACAGTCGACGCTGGTGCTGAGCTTATTGAGCTTTTTGAAATCTAGGAGAGGATTTGTGGAACGCAGTTCGACTACTCTGCTATCTCTACAAAGCTTTCGATTGTGTTTACACAATTGAAAGCTTTGTGATTTATTACAAAACTGTCACCAGGAAACTACCTCATTGTGAAGTGACAGGTTTCGATATTTTAAAGCCGTATTTTGAATAGCTCAGAAAGGTTAATGTCAATGGTTAGTGACCAGATGCTAAATTTCAAGAGCCTGAATCTGTGATCTACATGGCGGTACCACAGGGATCAAACCTTGGTGTGTTTCTGTTTTTATTTTATATTAACGACTTATTAAACTCTTCAAGAGATTTTTATGAAACAATACTGTTAGCAGAAAAAATATCTTTGTTATTTAAATTAAAAAAAAAAACAACAACTAACTTAATGATGATATGAACATTTATGTCTCTGTATTAAAAAATGGTTTACTGCAAATAATCTACTTTTTAATGTATAAATTATATTAACGGAAATTTCAGATAATTCCGTTCAAACGTTATAACGTGAACGAGTAACAAGCATTTAAATGTAGAAACTTTCATATTTGTAACATTATAAGATAGCCTTCAATTTTATCGCTCTCCGATTAATAAATTTATTTAATAATTTTTTCGTTCACTGTTATATCAAGATCATCGCAATCAGTTCTGTATTATATACTATTTATCCGACCGCGACTCCGCTTGCATGGTCATTTATTTTTTTCGCTTATCGTCGCTTCTCTTCTCATTTATTTTGATTAGTACTGTGATTTATTTTTTATTTTTTTTAAACATTTAAATTTTCTGATACCGCTTCGTACAAACAAATGCAACACATCCCCGTTTTCAGGATGTAAACTGCTTCCCTGGAAAATATCATCAATTAGGCCAATAATTTAGTCGTGAAAATATAACAAACACACAAACATCACACACGCTTCTTATTCCTTTGAAGTTTCTTTCTAGGCTCCACTCCTTTGAATAGGTTTGTATGAGTAGCGGTTATCGCATCGCAGCAACCGTACCCTCCACAACACCCTCAGGCCACAACCTCAATCGTGGTTTATTCCAGTCACATTTTGTTTCTAAATGAACCAAATTATAATGTTTCTCAATAATTCATTTAGAACTCTATACGCCCAACTAAGCTAATAAAACATCTAAAAATTGCAGGAAAATTGATCTAATTATATTTATTCTTAGTAAATTTCACTGAACTCTTAACTCTGAAACTCTAAAAATAATTTAGCATTCACATTCATACATTCAATAGCTTTCACATTCACACTTCCTTTCCTTTAGTTTAAATTGTCTCCATACAAAATATAAGTAAAATTACTTATGTGACCGACATTAAAAAGTCGTTTATCAATCTCACCAAATAGAACCACGGAATCATAAACCACTCTAAAGACTCATTCTGTACGAATAAGAACAACTTGTGACAACAAAATCGGTCAAATTATGAGAATTCTTAGTAATTACTCATGAAACTTCAAAAAATGTATTTAGCTATATGTAGCAGCTATTTTCATACTGGTTCCTATTAAAATCGCTCAAATTATAAAGGGTTTTCACTGCACGCTAATGTAGAATCGAACCCTTACTTTTATTGTAGATAGCTTTCGCCATGACTCCACTCGTGTAGAATTTAATTCCTATATTTTTTAAAATATTGACTATTGACGTCATGTCCGCCATTATTTCAATCCCCATCCTGCTCTCGATTTTGATTCCGGTTCCATCTTTGATTCAATTCCGATCAAATCATTCCATTTTCAACTTTTTCAATTTTTACACAAGAACCCTAATTTCTGGGATAAAAAGTACCCCTGTGTAGTCCAATAAAACAAAATGTAATTCTAAAAACGATCATTTGTAATAATTAGACGTTTTAAAACTAGTGATTTTCATAGAAATTTTGGCATTTATTTTCAAATCACAGACAGGCACTTCAATTTTATTTATTTATTGGTATACATATTGATCAGTCAATAATAGTGTTAAAAAGAATAAAATTTATTATTTCACTAGAGCTGATAGTGTTCAATCATAATCTACAACTTGTTACATAAAAAAATAAGTAGTTCAATCTAGTGATCTAATATTGATCAAGGTTGTTATACATGAACGTTGCCAATATTATTTAGGTGTATTATTTAAATCTCTTTATTGTACAGGCTAATAAGTTTGTGGGATCAAGTGACCCATTATCGATGTTTTTCATGTTTTGCGTAGATTATCAGGCAAGCAGATTTTTCTTACAACTTCAAGTTAATTATTGTAAACAACCTTAATTCATTAATATTGCAACGAATAAATAAATATATACTAACTGTTCTCACGAAGCAGCTGAAAGGTCATAGACCACAAATGTTAGTAAAACTATCATTTCATTGTTCGATATTACATTCAGGAACAAATTTATTCAAATCAGAAATATGATTCGGAATTTAATAAATATCACAAAATAGATACTGAAATCGGCACTCCTCGGTCTAATCTACTGAGGCACCATCATGACCAACCCTAACTATTGTATGGCCTCGTGTGTTTTTACACGCTTTATATTAACTTCACCTGTATGTTTGTATGTATGTATGTATGTTTGTAACTCTCCTTTGGCGGCTGCTGACTCCAAACGCCCTCTGTTGGAGATTCTCTATACTACCTGCTTCAGTCTCATTTTGAAATTTGACACCTCAAATTTTATTATCGAACGCTAAAAAGTGGAAAATAAATATAGTTTAAAAAAACTAAAAAACACGCTTTTATAGTGGAATAAACTAAAAAGTAGAAAATAATTTGAATATAGAAATCAATTAATGAACCAACGATAAATATTATTATTGTGAAAAAAGCGTGGGGCGCTTTTCAAGAACGGACAAACATGTAGCACCCCACGCTTTTTTCACAATAATAATATTTATTGTTGGTTCATTAATTGATTTCTATATTCAAATTATTTTCTACTTTTTAGTTTATTCCACTATAAAAGCGTGTTTTTTAGTTTTCTTAAACTATATTTTTTTCTTTAACTACCTACCGAGAAATTCTGTTACGAGTATAGGCGCGCGTCTAACCTTGACTTAGATGAGAAATTTACGGTTTTACGCTTAATTTACACCATTTTTACCAGCACTACTATCGACCATCATCATAAAACGGACGTGCCGGGCTTCTCCGACCATCCAAATATACGCACAACTTCGACATGGTCCGAGCATTGAAGGCCCGTGTTCCAATCACAACTAATACAGAAAAGTGGACTCTCGTTCATGGTAAGTGTACAAGTTTTGTGGTTCTTCAAAATTATAAAGTCGAACGTCTGTCTGTAGCTGTTAGAGTATCAGAGTTACCAATCATTATTTTACACAGACATGACGTTCACTCATCCTAATGCGTTTTTTTTTTACATTCAGCGTTGACTTTTCTATTAATATAAATAAATACATAGAAAGTAATACAGCTAAAAGATCGTCCATGAGGATGATGTTTTGGCTATGTGGTGGACGAACGTATGACAATTGACAATATGACAATTAAAAGTCTTTAAGTTCTTAAAGATCATCTCTACAGGTCATCATCCATCGTATAATATTATTATACCCTGGAAGAAGCCACAGAACTTAACCGTCTTCTAATTCGACTACTAATACTAATAATGATGTGAACCGGATAATTTATCAGCACACAACACAACGTACCTTTTTGAAATGGTACATAATCCGTATAGAATGTTAGACCAAAAATCTGATCTGCCTAAACTGATTCTCAGACCGTCAATCAATGCCACACATCATAAGCTATACATAAGTATCATAGTCTGTCTTAAGACAAAAACCCATATGAATCAGTCCCGTGCAACTAATTGTTAAGCAAACATCATAACTCTGAATTATAGGTGCAGAAATGTAGTTCTTCAATCAACCGCAATAGCTCTATATATTCATATTCATCTATGCGCAATAGCATAATCCAGATACAAATTACGATCAGAGTCAAAAGCTTGGATCGGTGAATATACTCTTTGGACTACCATAACATCTCAGACCGAGCAACAGTGTTTTTTCAACCAGCCATACCACAACCCAATTGTCAATAAAACGAAAATTACATTATTCTCCATAGAAATTGGTTTTGAAAATGATTTTCACTGCCGTTAAAATTTGCATAGCATTATGCACTCACCTGACACATATCCATAATTAACGATCACAAGTTCGATGTTTTACGTGTGTGTTAGAAGGGGGTACGTTTAAATGTTTTAGAATATTTTAAAATTTAAAACATTAAAAAATGGATAATATATTCCATGACCAAATCAATTTTTACAAATCAGCGTTGTTGGACGCTTGCCTGTAACAATTGGCTAATGGTTTGATGGGGGTTAATCTATAACAATTGAAGGCATACATATTGGTGATTGTTTCTCTAGCTGCCGATGGAGGAGCTTCAGACACCCTTAGGTATATCACTCATTACACGACTATACGTCACGTAAAATGGTTGAGGGCACATCTTTCAATAATTTTAAAACTCCTGACACCAATTTAGTTGTGACTAACTCCATTTTTTTGAAGATATGCTGACCTGGCATAAAACTTATGCTGAAATAACATTACAACTGTTTAGTGGACTAACTTAAATACGTAAGTGGACTAATGTAATGAACAATTGCTTAGATGTCCAATACCTGTCAATCCTCTCGAATCAATATTCGACAATATTCATACAGGGATTTGTCGTGAAAGAACAAATTTGAGAGTCAGTGGTATGTTGCACGCAAGCGTCTAATTATGGATTTCCAAAAATCAACACCCCGCACAATGGAATATTAAAGAATTACTTTATTTCTCAATGAGACCATCATCAGATCATAGTTAAGACAAAAACGAGATCAACCTGGGAATACAATCTTTCAAAGAAAAAATAATAATCGGAATTTATTAAAAATAACGAAATTCTGAAGAACAAACCTTCAAAAATACAGTTTAAGTGAAAACCTCCTCCTTTTTGAAATTCGGTTAATAAAATGAAAATATAATTGATGATAGCACAGCACATTTGTTGATGCACGCCATCTACGTGTCGTTGGCCGCTCGCGCGTCCCACGTCGTTGCCTGTGTCTCTATTCCACCGAAGCGCCCACTTAGTCGTCGTATCGGTGCGACCGTCACTTCAAATCATAATCTACGCCCTAAAAAAACTAGATTGTCGTGTATAGAATTTATTAATTGGATTTTCGTCTATAGAATTAAACCCTCAAAATTTCGCTTTTATATTTCTAATAATAGACAAAAATTTTCTTCGTTATTCGTGTTTGTTGAACATAGAGGATGCCTTCTTTGATAATACCAACACCAATAGTTTTCTTTCTGTTACTCATCGTTCGAAGCATATGTGAGGTCGCAGTTGTTGCTTCACTTCTTACATAGAATGAAATGGCACTTTATGAGTGTTTTCTACAATTTACATAGGCTATCTGGTGATGAGATAAATTTACGACTTCAATTTAGTTAATGCATCAAGATTAATTTCAAAGACCCTAAAAAAATTAAGATTAATTTGGATTTGTAAGTAACGTTCTATACAATTGTTCTCCTATAAGTATTTCTTATCAATATGTGTATCATACACTAACATGCAACTTTGTCTGTGCAACGCTATTATGGCGTTTCATTAGTAGTCTGAGTTCGCTTTTGCGTTTACAGTTGACAGTTGAAGGTGTTATTACTACATTCTATATTTCTGTGATCTGTGTTTGTGGTGTCACTGAATTTAACCCCACTTTTTTTGATTTTTGGACATTATTTTTATTTTTAATTATTTGTTCGTTATTGTTCGAATATAAAATTGTTTGTTGGTTTTTTGTTTATTTATAATTAATTAAACAAATCTTTACCTTTAAATTGGCCCTCCTTACAAGAGATCTTCACTTTTGTCGATCAAATTGATAAACTTTGATTAATTATCGTTTGTTCGATCACTATTGATGATTGTTTGATCATAAAAACAATTAAATCCTTAATTATTAATTATTTTTAATTTAATAAACAGCCATCACCCTACAGCTGCATTACGCATGCACCTGCAGCACCTGCAAGTAAATCTTAAAAAACTCTGGGTTACTTTTTGAAGTGTCTACTACATGGCCTAGCAATTGTCAAAGTCAAAAGTTTAAAACCGTTGTTAATAAAAATTGAAAGAATAGCCCCAAAAATGAGAAATCTGATTTTCAACTGTTTCTTCAAAGACCGAGATAAGATACGCACGCCGGATTAATTACATATTTTTTATTAAATAAAAGAAAATATAAGCAAATATTTTTTATCTAAATGATTTCAAAATTAACTTTTCTATCATTATAACATAATAGATTTTATGGATCTGATTAGAGTCACAATTAAAGATCTGATTATCATCATTACTTTACCAGAGAAAGAATTTAAAAATGGATCAAAGGACTCAAGTCAGCCGACAGCGATGACAACAAAACAATGTTTTAGAAAAGTTATTGGAGAACCTAATATGCATACCAAATACTAATACAGAAATAATTTAAAAGATTTAGGTATGCTTTTATTTGGATTTCTATTTCGTCGGTGATGTTTCAGTATTGCATAACTAGATTTTTCCATAATGTCTAATATTCATTATTATCCTATCCCAAATTTGATCGCATAAAAATAGACTGACCACACAAACGCATGCGCAATGCAGCCATAGGGGGAATAGCTGTTTATTAAATTAAAAATAATTAATAATTAAGGAGTTAATCGTTTTTAAGAGCGAACATTCATCAATAGTGATCGAACAAACGATAATTAATCAAAATATATTCATGAAATCAAATATGTATATCAAAACAAATTTGAGCGACAAAAATGAAGATCTCTAGTAAGGGGGCCAACTTAAGGGTAAACATTTGTTTAGTTAATTATAAATAAACAAAAAACGAAAAAACAAGTTTTACATTCGAACAATAACGAACAAATGACGAAAAAGGAATTAAAAATAAAAAAAAAATCAAAAATGAAAAAAAGTGAAGTCAAATTCAGTAACCCGTGTTTGTGGCGTTGTTATTATACTTAGAGTAAAGATAGCATAGAGATACTGCCTTATATTTTCGAAACTGTTATTCCTACATGTTTTTTATTAGCACGTGTACAATCTTATTTGACAAAAAAAAAAACAAATGTAGTTTGTTTCTTCCTCAAAAATCAATATACACTTTAAATGTCAAGTCTACCACTTGGGCTTGCTTAGCATGCAGTTATATATAAAAGTTTATGTTTTAGTACACACTGTTTACATTGGTGTTATATTTAATTTAGTCGCATATGAAAATATGGCAATGTAGAGCATTTTCTGCATTTTGGTTTATTTCTTTCAGGGAAAGTCTGTTGCAGCAGCTTTTCTTGATGTCTTCTTCGCACATGATAACGTACAGCTTCCGATTTTCAGGAACATGTTTTATAAGCCGAAGATGCCAGTGAGGCTGAGTAACTTTATTATTAATCTACTTTCTGAGAGAAGAATTCTTCTTCGTATCGGTGGTAAAGTAAAAGCCTCACGGTGGGAGCCTCATTAGTGTGGAGGGGCCTTCCTCAAGGGTCTGTACTGAGCCCGCTTTTACATAATCTGTATACTTTCGAGCTACAGTTGTCAACATCATCATGTATAATTCTTCAATATTCTATTGACCTACTGCTATATTTTTCTGACACTTCCGTCTTCAATGCTGCCTCGGTTTTGTCTGAGTCCTTGCAGGCTTTGCAGCTGCATCTTCACACTCTTGGATTGGAGCTCTCCGTCTCTAAAAGTAACCTCGTTGTTTTCTCAAGGAAGAGAAAGGTGCCGGATGTGCCTGTTATCCTGGAGTGCGTCAGTATTTCCTTTAAAAAGTCTATTAAGTTTCTTGGTTTATTTCTTGACTCCAATTTATCGGGAACCGATCATTGTAATTACTTCGTGACAAAAGTTGAAAAAAATATCAGCATACTAAGATGCCTATGTGGTACATGGTTGAGTGCCCACTCCTATTTCCTTAAACTCTTGTACAATGCGATTGTTTGTAGCCACCTGGACTATGATTTATTCTTCTCCAATCCAAGAGCCAATCAAGTCTATTTTTTGAAGAGATTGAACCTGATTCAGGCCAGTGCTCTGCGGATAATCGTAGGCTGTATGAAATCCTCCCCTAGCAACGCACTTCAATTTGAATGCGCAGATCCCCCTCTTCCTCTTCGCCGACAGTTTTTATCTCACCGCTTCCTATTCAAATAAATGCGGTTTTCAAAACACCCCTTAATTCATTTGTTATCCACACTGTTTAAATTCTTTGAATCCGAGCAACGTAGTGGTTTAAGAAAAACTCCGTGCTTTTTATTTATATAATAAAAAATGAAAAAGAGTACAAACATGTTAAAAATTATTTGGAATATAAATAGTGAAACTGGAAAACGGACATCACGACCTTTAAAATTTCCATTAAAAATAAATGAAATAATTAAAAAAAATTAAAACAGAAATAGCCTTTGCTTTTGAAAAGTTCATTGCTAGTATCCTAGTTTCAACTACACAACGTCTGAAGTCATCGCCCACTCTCGCTGAATCTTTGTTGAAACGCAACGTCGATGTTTGTGGCGTTTCGTTTGCATTTACCCACATCCATTATAATGACGCTTTTAAAGCATTCAAATATATAAAAATTATAAAAAAAAACTGCCGATCTTGATGGCCTTTCCGTAAAAATAATTGATTGAATGTAGATTATATTGCTCCATATCTAGTGGTGATTTTCAAGGCATGCGTTGATTGTGGTGCGTTTCCGGATTTAATGGAGCAAAGTAAGGTAATTCCATTATTTAAATCTGGTAGTATATCTGACCCTGCAAACTTTAGACTGATATCAGTACCACCGATGCTCAGTAAAATTTTTGGAAAGTGTATTTTAAATCCACTATTGCAATATTTTTATAAGAATAATTTGATAAACGTTAAGCAATTTGGATTTCTCCTTTTTTTTATTTACACCTATCTTTTTTTACTTTTCGTCCTTGTGTTCTTTTTTATGTTTTAACAACTCTGAACACTTAGTTTTTTTTTTTACTTCGCAACGAGGAATTACTTTTATTTCATATGTACTTGAAGCTGGCACATATGTATTGCCCTCTATGTGATTGCCATTACTAAAGAAGTGAAGTGAAATAGGTTCTAAATTAAAATACAAAAGAATTAAAGATTAAGTACTTATATGTACTTTCGTTTTAATATTTCGAATTTAATAAATAAGAAAAATTTATGGTATTTTTAATTAAAACAAAACACATTGAAATATTAAATTTTATATAAACACGAAATTAAACTCAAGAATAATGTATTGCTCTTAGTTATTAAGATCATATATGGTATGACTTAACAATTAGGTGACTCGGCTTATGAGGAATAATAATTAAAAATGTTTAAATCAATTGTAAATAAAATCAAATAAAAATATAGAGATAATCGAATAAGCAATACAAAAAAAAAGAGATCTGTCGAACAAAACAAAAAAAGGAATAAATAAATTAGCAACTTTAAAAAAATGTACAGTTTTTATAAACAAGTAATAATCAAAAAAAATTTTTTTAATGATATGTGTAAGTACAAAATACAACGACGAACAAACGATACGTTAAAATCAAAAGAATAAAAAACATATTTGATGCATGTTCTTGCAAGCTTAGGTAAATTTATTTTCTTTATTTCTTAATTTATGGACAAATCCACTGAGTCGCTGAACCTATTGCATGTAATCTGTACTATTACCATAGAGTAATATCAACAAATGCTCTTAAATGTAATCTGTGAAACGAATGACAAATTTATTTCAATATTTTGAAACAAGTTTTGTTTTGAACGTTTTCCTAAAATAAAAAAAGAATATTGTTTTATCAACCATTAGTACTGTAAATTGTTTACCATTGTGAAATGGCTGCAATGCAGTGTCAATTGTGGATGGGGAGCGTTAGTATTTTTGTACTCATTTTGAATTTTTCTTTTTTAAATATTCAAATACTTTTTAAAACATAAAATTCGAGTGTTTTAAATATGTTAAAATCGTAGATAAAATTAATATCCAAGAATTTTACTTTGACATTTCCAAATTACAACTTTACTCGAGTGAAACAGAGATAGAATGGAACTTCTTCCTTAGTGAGCATGAAGTGTCTTCTTGCAAAGCCCATTTATTTCTTCTTTGAATTACATAAATTTAAATATTATTAAAAATTTAAAGATTACTGCATTCATTGATACATAATAATCTTTTGTTTCCTTATTTGTTAACTTCCACTGGCTATCCGGTACAAATCCCTCTTCACTACTGATGTGGACTTTAACAATTTCGTTTAGTAGGAGAAATTTTTGTACCTGTTGACAAATTCTCTAAAATGCTTGTTGTAATGAATTAGTAGCAGTATCTTTCGAGGCTTTACTTACAGTATGTCCTAAAGTAACAAAAAAGTTTGAAATTAATGTTTTTAATATATAATTAGGTTTTTATTAAAAAAGTAGGAGTGTCCCCAATCATAGATTATTAATAGTATTTTTTAGTACTATATATTCACAATATAATTAGTGATAGTAATAATTGTACTAATAGATAGCCCTCTACTTTGATTTTCAAAAATACCATCCTTTGTATACATACAAAAGTTTAGATCATGCATTATGCAGATTATCAGTTAATTAATGATAAAATAAGCTGTGGCAAGATAGACAAATGAATGGACTCATAAATGAAATCTCCATACATACTATGTATGGAGATCTTAATTAGGTATGTATATTTAACACAACTCACCTGCATTATTCTAAGTTTCATCTAAATAATATGTCGGTCCTCTTTCCTCGTTTTATTTCTTAATTGTTGTGGGGTATTTTATGTGCCATTATATTACTTCATTTCTTTCAATTAAAGCACTTTTTGTCTTGTTCTTAACATATCTACATTTTAAATGTTTTGATATATGCACCACAGAGATGTACCACTGAAATTTGGTAAAGTTTCGTCTGAATTAACAACCTGCAAAACTTTAACGTCGGTATCGCTCCTTTCTTTAAAAGCCAAACCCTTGCACAATTTTCTTATCAAAACTGTTAATGATTTTAGTTAAACTAGAATATGATTTAGTTGGTACATGTGGTTTAACTGTGTTGTCATAATAAAAAGATGATCAATGTATGTATTTATTTGTATCCTTGAAATATACTATAGGTATGTTTCTCATTGTTTCAACACATAGGTGTTGAAACATAAGACTGGACTTATTCCAACTATAAAAACATAAAATACTGTACTAATAGGTCATTTTTGTGAAATTATTTGTGTGAATTAAAGTAGAGAACTTGGATTTTGTTGCAGTTAGAGCCAAACATGACGGAAAGCTTTATCATGGCAGCATTTCACAGGCTGGGCCAGCGACCTTTGGCTGTTAAAGTTATGCGCAACAAATTCACAGGAGAGCCTGCTGGTTATGCTTTTGTGCACTTTCAGGTAATGAAAAGTTGTAAAATTTTATATAAAATGTTACAGCAAAATTACTTGTAAACATCAAAATATATGTATTGCTTTCGCATAAAAATAAAATACATTTTTTTGATATCTAGTTGATAAACTTGAGATGGCGCTGATTAGCAACTTTTTCCCAATTCCATAAAGTATATATGGGATTTTGATCTTTTAATATATGTGGTAAATATATACATATGGACATAATGCATAGACTTCAAAAGAAGTCATATAATTGACTATAAAGTACTCGATAAGTGATTTTATTCTAAGAATTTTATTAATTTAGTCTAGAATAAAGGTAACGTCTTAAAGCCACAATAAAATATGTATAGTAAGTTATTTGAGTCAGATGACCCAAAATTTATACTTGTGCACTGTGACCACGTCTAATCTCGCTAAAATGTACTAAAGCTAGCCCCATAATGCAAATACTTAGTTAAAATAAATTTGTATTTAGAAGTAGAAAAAAGTGAACACAATTATTCCAATTTAATTAACAAGGTACACATAAAATTATTAGATTACTAAACAAAATATTTTAATATCATTAATTTGCAGAACAAGAAGGTGAAAAATGTTCTCTAATACATCGGTCTGCATTTTATATTCTACATTTATACTCCAACTGCAAATGTTGAATTATGATTATAATCAAAAGCAAATTAAATGTTATAACTATAATGAAAAATTATTAAATTTTTTCCTTTACTCATGCTGTGAGACTGCTTTTAGCCAAACTACAATTCTAGGTCAACGAGGAGTAGTGCATAGGTTTCGATTTATTTTCAAGAGTCAAAATATGTGGCAAAAATGGTCATATTTTTTGATTGTGTTGTCTAGAAACTTGATGTTCTACAGTTTTAAGTTACCATTGATAAGGATTTGATAATAATTTCAACTTGATACTTCCACGCATTCCTAAAACAAAGGGTCCTGAAGACAGACAGACAGACCACAAAGTATTCCTATGAAAATTCCTTTTTAGATGTGCAACTTTAAAATAATGAATATGAAATTTTATAGTAATAAAATATTATTAATTAATGATTTTAAGACTAACGATTGTTTTTTTATATATATACATTAGGGTGGTCTTTAAATTTAATTTTTTTGCGATGCCCCTTAAAAAGCTTCCTTTTGATGAAAAAAGACTGGGAATTTTTTTTTTTTAACTCAAAATAACACATGCCTCAAGACGGTCGAAGTTAATTTTTAGGTATAATCGTGCTTTTTAGGAATTTTTAGTGATAAATTCAATTTTATCCAAAATATAAATAATTATAGAACTCAAATTTATGAGAATACAATAGGTAATCAAAATAACAATAGATAAAATTCTTAATTCAAAATTTTTTCCATTTAATTTGGTCTGATAATAACGCAAGACTTTACTAACAGTATGTGTTACTCAATAATATGTAACAAAACATACATTCAGTTTATAAATAAAAATAAAGAATAGTTAAGAACAATACCTGTGAAAAATAATATGTTTTAATTACAAAATTATCTAATTAATAATTTATATGGAGTAGCTAATACAAATTTTGTGAAGTAAACTATATAAAAATCATAGACATAATATGAGAGCATATGAGTAGTGATGGTAGTATACTAGGCTTGTTGGTAATTTATCGACAGAGAATTATTTGATGCCTTTAACCAAAGTGTCCAGTGCATGCACATCCTTATTTTTTAGACATTTTCATGAAAATAACTCATACATAAACTGCTTACAGACGTATAAAAGGCCCAAAAATATAAGAAAAATTAAAACATGAGCTTAAATGATGAAATATTTTAAACTTTTTATGAAGCTATAACTGTAAATTCATCACTTATAATGATAATACTGAAGGTTTTTCATTTTTAATACTGTTTCAATCTTAAAATAATTATTACTTCATATTTAATACGATAATTCCAGAAAAACAAAATTATGCTCAAAAATTAACTTGGACCGTCATGAGGCATATGTTATTTTGAGTTAAAAAAAAAAAAAAAAATTTCCCAGTGTTTTCAAAAGGAAGCTTTTTAAGGGGCATCCCAAGAAATTTAATTTTTAACGACCACCCTAGTATACATACATATACATACACATATATGTGTGTATATATAAATAATATGTATTTGTTAAAGGTGACAAAGTTTTTTATGTTTTCTATGTGACTAATAAAGTTGGCAAAATTTCAAAAAAAGTGCAATAGACAAATTCAAATACTTAATTTAACTACTTCGTGGAATGTTAGTAGTTAACATACTAAAATATAGACAATAGCGAGCTGCAAGAGCCTCTACTGTTTACCAATAGTATACAGGTATAAGGGTGTAGCGAGTGATGGTGCAAGCAGGCACTTTGTATGTAGACATTGTACTCTCTCTATATTTTGCTAAAGTGCATTATTCTAAATTCATATTGTATAATTAAAATAATAAACACCATAAGGTCAGAGTTACAAGTTATGACTCTCACTGCATAACAATATTATTCATTTTTAGCTTAAAACATGTAATTATCGGAATTCTAATATCTTAGATTAGGTTAGGTTAGCAGAAATATTACTATTGTGTGTATTGATTTATTATTTTTATTAATATTGTACTATTTGTTAGGAAATTATTAATCATCAAATAAAAATCAAATGATGAAATGAGCTATTGAATTTGATGATGATGTTATTTTAAGCATTCTGGCAAAACTGAATATTGTGATTTGTTGTTGTAGATACTTAGATGTATTTGCATTGGTTGTGTAGATGCACTTTTTATTAGACCTATTGTGTATAGTTTGAAAAGGTGGGATGAATATTTTCTCAAAAAATAGATTCTGTATGGGTGAAATTGTTCATAGTGAAATTGTTCATCAATTGTTAAAAACTTTATGTACCACTTTCTAACCAATGTTATAGGTGTTACAAAAAAGTATTTTAATAATTATGCAATACATTTTAAATATATTAGATTGGAGAAAAAGTTTTTTCATATATTATAAAAAAAAGTTACAGTAAAATCTGGTAGTGCTGTTTGTATCTGGCTAGTTTTTATGATGATATTGATTAAATAGGTGGCATTTTAATAAAAGAAAGGTAAAAAGTAAAAACAGTGTTCTGCAATTTTTCTATTGCTTTTCTGTCCAACAAAATAGTGAATCTAATGTAGAAATAGTTTTTTTACATATAAAGTCTATGTATACCTATAAAATGGCAATAAGTTGTTTAAGAAAATGGTATATATAGGGTCAGGGAAAAAGGTTTTTCATAATTTATTTACATTTAATTATAATGTATATATGCCTATTGTATACTATATAATATAATATTTATATTGATTTGTAAAAAACATTTTTTCATAATACATAGTAAATTATGGAAAAATGTTTTTTACAAATTAATGTTTCAAAATATACAAAATTTATAAAACTGTAAATCTAAAGATAATACAAATAAACATTATAGGAGTTTTAAAATATACAACAAAGAAATATAAGAATAATATTTGAATACTGATATATTTAAGTTTCTTCTATACAGTAGTTATGTATTATTGATCACACTTTAAAGATTCTTTATTTTTTCAGAATGATGAAGAGGCCATTGATACAATGCATAAATTGAATGGGAAACCTATTCCAGGCACATTTCCAGTTGTCCGTTTCCGCCTAAATACAGCATCACGAGAGGCACGAGCAAACATGCAGCAAGAAAGAGAGTTTTCTGTATGGGTTGGAGATTTAAGCCCTGATGTAGACGATTACTCATTGTATAGAGTTTTTGCATCCAAATATTCTTCAATAAAAACGGCTAAAGGTTGAGTCAATTACTATTAAAATATTTTGAACTCACAGGTCTTTTATTGGGACCTTGCATAAGTTCTTGCTGTTTCTTCAAAGAAGGCAGTAGCAGTACCCCGTTCATGGAATTTTGAATAGTAACACACATGCAAGGCAGTAGTGTATCTAACCTTAAATTTCAGTGTATGGTAGTTCACTTTGATGTTAACGAAGTAATTTTTTCTTAGTTCTGAAAATGTCTACTTTTGTGCCAAATAAAGTGTGTTTGCAGGGAATTTTACTACTTTATTCAAAAGAAATCTGCAGCTGAAGCACATAGAATTCTTGCTGAGACTTATGGTGACAATGCTTTGTCAGATACGACATGCAGAGACTGGTTTCGACGCTTCAAAAAGAATGATTTTGAACTTGAGGATAAAGAACGTTCTGGCAAACAGAAAAAATTTGAAGACGAAAAGTTGGAAGAATTACTCGATCAAGACGTATGTCAGACGCTAACAGAACTTAGAAAAACATTACAAGTAGATGAGTTAACTGTTTCAAAGGTTTAAAAGTTTTAGGAATGATGGAGAAGCAAGAACAATGGGTACCGTATGAACTGAAGCCAAGAGATGTCGAACAGCATTTTCTCACGTGTGAACTACTGCTTCAATGGCAGAAAAGAAAAGGTTTTTTGTTCCGCATCATGACTGGAGATGAAAAGTGGATATACTACGATAATCCAAAGCGTAGAAAATCGTGGGGTAAGCCCGGCCATGCATCAACATCGTTTGCAAAACCAAAGATCCTTGGTTCGAAGCTTCTTCTCTGTATTTGGTGCGATCAGCAGGATGTAATTTATTATGAGCTGCTCAAACCGAATGACACTTATGGGGGGATCGCTATCGACTTCAATTGATGTGTTTAAGTCGATCCTTAAAAGAAAAACGGCCGCTATATAAGCAGAGACATGACAAAATGATTTTGCTATACACCAACGCTCGGCCACATGTTGCATAACCAGTGAAAACTTACCTGGAAATGCTTCAATGGGAAGTTCTACCCCACCCGCCGTATTCACCTAACATAGCCCCTTTTGATTTTCACCTATTTATTCCATTCGATGGCATATGGCCTAGCTGACCAGCGCTTTAATTCTTATGAAGAAGCTAAAAAATGGATCGATTCTTGAATAGCCTCAAAAGACATGTCGTTTTTCCGACGTGGAATTCATATACTGCCAGAAAGATGAGAGAAAGTGGTCGCTAGTGATGGGCAATATTTTGAATGAAATATTTTTGTTCCTTATAATTTAAATAAGCTTTTATTTTGTAAAAGAAACAGTGAGAACTTATTCAAGGTCCCGATAACAAAATAAAAGTCTTTTACAAAATTCTTTTCATTACCATGAATTATCATTCTATATTTTATTTTATATTAAAGGCATTTAAAGAGCGAGAATGTTAAGTTTATAATGTAACTAACGTTCTTTGCAGTTATATTGGACACATCTGGATATACCAAAGGATATGGCTTTGTTCGATTTGGCAATGAAGAAGAACAACGTAATGCTCTGTTTGCTATGAATGGCTATACAGGGCTTGGCACCAAACCTTTGAAAATTTGTACCGCTGTACCAAAACCAAAAGGAAATAATCCAAATAATCAACAGGCAGCTAACATGACCACTTCTAATGCTAGTTACAATAGTGGGACGGTACGTTGTTTTAGTAGTTAAGTCGTTAGAGCAAGTGAAGAGAAAGTTAATACTATCCCACAAACCCATACATTATTGTGGTAGACTTTATGGAAAAACTATTGCACCTCTAGATTTGGCATTATAATAGTTATTTTATGTATAGACTTATCTGTCATTAATGCCATTTCATGAACGAATATTTTATAAAATATGAAACAACAACATGTAATACTTTATCAACTATTTTAAAACTAAATAACATCATTAATTGGTAATTACAAAACAAATAAGGTATACATCAATTTGTGATGTTTTGTCTACTACATACACTGTTACTAAAGTCATCTGTTAGAAAACTACAGAGTTAATATTGATTATTTGTTTTCTGCTATATATATATGTCCATGCATTACTTTTTTGAACTGAATTTCTATGAATTGATTTAAATGATTTCTTTTGTTTTGGGTTTGGTACATATATCCATGGTAATCCTATTTTAATTTTATTGGTGTTGACGCTTGCCTACAACATGCAGCATGCAACCCATCGCTGACCCTCGAATCTGCCTCTCCACTATGAATCTCTGTCCAAAGAATTGAATATTGATTCGAGAGGATTGGCAGATATCAAACTCCTAAGCAAGTGTTAATTTTATTTTTTATAATTATCTTAGTTCGCTAATCATTATAATGATAATTTCTACATACATTTCATGCCAACCAGGCACATCCTCAGGAAATTGCAGACAGTCACATCCACCTGGGTGTAACGAGTGTTAAAAACAACTGACACAACATCATTAAGTGAACCACTGTCATGCAATGGTCAAAAAGTGACGAAAGCATCCTTACCAGCAGCCACAGACCACCACCAATAGACATGCCTGTCGAATGTCACAGACTAACCATTACCAACCGTTACCAGAATAGTTACAGGCAAGCGTCCTATAACAGCGATTTATAAATGTTAATTTGGTCATTGAGCATATTATTATTTTTATGTTTTAAAATTTCAAAGGATTCCAAAACATTTAAACGTAAACCCTTGTCACACACATGCAAAATATTGCGATTGTGATCGTTATTAAGCTTATGACCAGTTTCTTATAGAAAATAGGATCTGTCTGATTTATTATTTTTAAAAGCCAAAATATGTTCATTGTACCTTGTTCCAAAACAATGTCCAGTTTGTCCTATATATATTGATTTACATACAATCCCAAGAGTAACAACTCATTCTATGAAGGGCTTCTTCCACCATTTTTTTAAACTGACATTTAACAAAGTCACTTGAAATTAATTTTGCATTCCACATCCTCTTTTTAATGGTTGTTTGGGCTAATATCTGTTTGTAGGAAGACATGGTATGCAAGGTTTATTTTAAAAGTGACGTTATTAAATGTTAGTTTAAAAGGTGATGGAAGAGAAGGCTCTAAAAATTCTCTTTTAGAAATTATTACTTTGTTAATTATTATTATTAATATGGATATTAAATAATTTGGTATATAATGATATATTATATACCAAATTATTTATTATCCATGTAATACATTTATATACCTGGGCTTAAAATAAATTGATTATATGTACATGCACTTCATGTGTCATCAACTAGTGATCATGTATATGATAATGTTGGAGTAGTCACAGCCCTGGACTGCATGGCAGAGAAACCGTCCATATAGTATATACAAACATGTACCAAGCATCATAAAAGCGCTGTACAGTCAAGTACATCCTGAAATTATTTTTCAGCTTATTGGACATGTATAAAAAAAATTTGCTAGTATATATAGATATACGTAATATAAAAACCGGCCAAGGTCGCAGTTTGTGTCTCTGACTGATTGTCTCATTCGAGGCCCATATTAACTAACAAAACGAAATGAAAGATCTTGGTGAAAATTGGTGTACAGTGAAAACATATTGTTTTCGAATTTCGACTACTGTCTCTCTGTGTGTGTTTGTATATATTTTTTATAATTATAAAAAGGATTGATCAATCTCAATGAAAATTTTTGTACAATCAGAACATGTGAGGGCGTAAATGATAGGCGACTTTCTGTTTGTATCTCAGCATGTCGATATGTTCTTTTATAACTTAAAAATGGTTAGACCGATCTTGATAAAAATTTGTGTACAGTATGAACATGTTATTGTGCAAATGATAGGTTATTGTTTTTCTGTGTGTCTTTTATTGTCTGTATGTATTTTTTTTATAAATGAAAAATGGTCTGATGGATCATGGTGAAAATTGGAATACAGTAAGAGCAAATGATAAGCGAAGGGGGTTGAATTTTGTATGAAACTTTTAATGAATTGAGGTATGACTGAAATTTGGTATGAATATTGCTTATTAAAAGTGATGAGATACATCTGTCACGGTTAGGTGGAGGGAGTGGGGTTGTGTGATATACAAAAATGTATTTTGTTTGTTTGTTTATATGCCTAAACCAGTCATCAAATTACTATGCAACTGGTAATATGTACTCGCGAATGGGATGATTTCTGAAAGAAGGAGACTTGCATCGGTATCTGATGTCTGTGTATCTATTACTATTGAATCAAAGAATTATTTGATAATGAGAAGCTGTCTAAATAAAATAGACTATTAAGATTTCGATTTGGCTGCATCTGCATATTTTTGTTATTACAGATTCCAAAAATGCTCAGTCATAGAAAGCTGCACTATCCCCGACTAATAGAGCAAATTTTTTTTGTTACCGGTTTTTCCCGTTTTCGCCTAAATTGGTACTGTGACCGGTAAAAGAATCAAAATTGCAAACGGAATGAGAAACAGAATTGGCGTCGAGACCGGGAGGGTCCAAAATCGAGAACGGAACCAAACGAGGGATTAAAATTAGACTTAAGATCGTGATCGGAATAAGAAATCAGAATTGGGAGCGGAACCGGGATCAGAATTGGATCTACAGTGGAGCGTCGATTTTCCGAACTAATTGGGGGACTTGGGTGTTGGGAAAACCGGTATTTTCGGATAATGGAACTACCTATATGTATATTGCATTTTAAATAGAGAGTTTACTTTCACGCGGCAAAATTTAGTACAATATCGACAAGCGGTTACTTGGAAGTGACATACGAGTACAATAACAAGCGAACGAGTCGCGACAAGTGCGCGAAAACTGCAGCGCGGGCGGCGCGAGCGGGACACGCGCGGGTCAGGGGGTGTTGACTCGCCCGAACTACTGTTCGGTTAATCGACGCTCCACTGTACTTCAATTGAGACGAAGTTCGGAATCGAGAGCGGGACCGTGATCGGAATCAAAAGTAAGACAAATTGACTGAGAACAGGACCGGCATCAGAATCGAGAACGGGACAGCATTCAGGATCATAATTAAAATAGTAATTGATTGATATCCTATAAGATGTAGGAATTCATTCTATCTACACGGACAGAGTGGCGAGTTTTACAATAAAATTAAACATATTAAATTTGAATGTTTGACCCTGAGCTTTGTCATTTATGATTGCGATTTTTTTTTATTATAAATTGTAAAATTTAAAATAAGTAAGTTATGAAAATGAAAATACAAGAGATGTTTGCCATTTGAGCTAATCTTTGTTATGCGAGGAAGACGGCCGGCCACAACAATATTGTTTATAGTATTTTAGCATGCAAACTCTTTATATACTAACACTGATTATAATTACCTAATTACATTAAATACATAATAAAATTGACATTTAATGTCGCTTACAGGAATACAACCAGTACTATGACCCATCAGCATATTGGCAGAATTATTCAGCCTGGTCTGGGTACTATGGGCAGGAAGCGGCGGCTATCGCACAGCCAACTGTTGAATCACAAACTGCCCCCGTCGCCGTTCCCGCCCCTGTGCCAGGGCCAGTGGTAATCAATGATGATTTGGCGCTCGTTGGTAAGATCATTTCCAACTAACATATTATCGAATAGAACTGCAGTACTTTTCTATTTGATTGAAGATTTAGAAAGTGATGTTGTTTCTTTTTTTTGGAGTTAATTTTGGGACCAGTTTGCCTCATCAATTCATTTAAATCCATAGAGCTCTTTTATTTTTAACCACTTTAAGCTCGAAAGTACTAAGAAGTTTTAGTGATGGCCTGGAGGGTCAACCGTCTTTTAAATTTTTAAGCTCGAAAACTCATAGACAATATTTATAATTCAAGTAGCTTCAACACATCAATAAATATCATATCGGAAAGTTTTAGAGATGGCCTGTAGGGTCAACCATTTTACAAATTTTGTCATAGAATATTTGAGGGACAAACATGCAGGTAAGCCATCAAAGTGTAATGGTCATTGCCATCCATGGAACCCCAGCGGAATCGCCAGTACATTGCCGGCCTCTTGGTACGGTTATCTAATATAGGAGGGATCGAGCTGATGGAGGGAGGAGAGGGAGAGTGAGCTATATAGTATTGAAACTAAGTACTGGGACTCATATATCTCTGTATATCTCGATTCAATGTACTATAGAATGTTATTTAGAGAAGCATTGCGATGAACTTAAAATATACAGTACCATGTAAAACACTAATTCCCTTTATTGAAAATCTTTAGCATTCATTGAGTGTGGAAAGGGAATTGTGCATGTACAAATAAAAGGTACTTAATACTCATCAAATTTGTTTGGAAGATGTGATACAATCTATTACTCATCACATACCCAAACTACACTTAGGAAATTCTAGCTATCAAAAAAGTAGTTTTGTAGATAATTGTATTTGATAGATTATATCTACTTAGGAAATATGTAGCGCAAAGTAAAATACTTAAATATGTTTTATTTCATGATTTTACCACTTTCGGAAGCAAACTTTAAAAATGAAATATTTTGGCTAGTTATGGATATGAGTTTTTTCATAGTTCACATCAAGTCCATATATGTATATATCAACTCTTATAGGCAATATACAATGCAAATATTAAACGATAAAATTACACTAGGATCTTTTAATTGCATAATTAGTTTAAACATTTCATAATGTTATAGATTTGAATGTTCGATAGCTCCAAGCAAATGTTAGATTGAAAATAGCTTATAACTTTAATGTAGAAGTTTTTGTTTAGAAAATATCATTTCTAAGTTTGTGCTTAGTTCACAGTGATATTGTATATAAGCTATTACTGAAGGAAACTAAGTAAATTTTTATGAAAAAATATTACATCCTCAGTGCTTAGGCCAACTTGAACTTTACCAATCTGTTAGGATTTTGCAATCTGCAAGGATTCGTCGCCCATTTTGAAAGTGATATTCTTCTTCCAAAAAGGTGCTATCATTTTAATATAAAATTTTGTTTCAGAACATAAGAAGATTTTAGATGTTGACCAAATGAACAAAGAATTTCTGGACACCGATACATCACTATGGGATAGTTTGGAAGCTTCACAGTGGTTCTCTAATGACACAGTTGAAGTTCATTAATTAATGTAAAAAATAAACTTAAATTTTTGTTTTTTTTTTTTAATTTTTCTCTATTAAAAAAAATAAAAACTTAATTATAGACAAGCTTTAGAACCAGAATCAGTTCCAGTTCTGATCTCCATCAATTAGTAAAAGGAAAGAAAAAGCAGTAATTTTTCAACAGTTTTTTTATAGTTCATTGTAAACTAACAATCATAGTACCCTCCTTTGTTTATTTTTATAATACAGGCTTCCCTCATTCAAAAGTTCATGGAAATCTGTCGGATTGTTAAATCATGAAGAATAGTAAACAGCAAAATACATTGCACATTTTCTGAAAAGATATAAGGAACCATAATATTTGATATTACACATAAAAGAACAGTAAAAGCCATACTTTAAACCAAGATTTATAAAAACAGTATAATTATTCATTTATATTACTTAATATACTAGAAAGCCATATGAATAAATAGTTTTTTTGGAAATATTACCCTCAGAATATGCAAAAGTGCTGACAAAGTCAATATTTTTTAAAGAGATAACCAAGAATCAAAAGAAAATTTACACTATCTGCAGGTTGCACCAAAAGTAAAAACATTTGTAAAAATTAACCTAAGATTTGAAAGATTGTATCATACATTATCTGTCAATTCTTACAATTAACATTTTTATCTTTTGACATCTCAATATATGAATAATATACTTAGGTGTAAAAAATAATTTAAACCATATTTACAGAAAATTATATATGCTATGTAGGTAAGATAGACAATAAATTATCGGCTACATACATTTGATAAGACCAGTATTCTATTTAAAATTAATTAATAAATATTGGAATGAAATTATTAAGATGTGAATGTTTAAGGATATTCACAAGGAATATACAATTTGCGTATATAAAAATTCTTTATATTTTAATTGTACAGAACTTATTCACATCATTAAAGCTGCGTTATAGTGTAGGAATCGTGTCGAAGTCTCTGTCCATCATTGATAAGTGTAGGTGTGGCAACCAATCTTTCTGATTCCACTTGCATAGGTGAAGCTGTTCGTGGCGAAGATAAGTTCGGCCCACTTTTACTTACCAAGCCTACTACAGAACTAAGAAGGTGTGTCGGTATATTAACAGGTTTTATTTTCCCATTTGAATCTGATATATATGTTTGTAGAACTTTTTTAGATGGTGAATTGGGATCGGTAGTTGTGAGCACAACTAGAGAACCGGCCTCTATGTTATTCGGCAGTACTTCTATGGGGTTCACATTGGCCGGTACCACAGTTTTCGAAAAATTAGGTTGTATTGTGAGTTTACTCATATCTGATGGTACTGAGCTGACTTTAAATGGAGTGCTTCCATGTGTAGACATTGGGGTGACTGGACTGACTGGCGGTATGATGTAACAAGGTTTCGCCTTTTTAATTGATTGTGAGTCTTCTTCTGTTTTCCTTCTTCTTCCTCTAGCTCTGGGCTGCATGGCCAAATCAATGATATCATCAGCTGAAGTAACGTCAGAACTATTTGTTACTGCGGGTGGCAATATTGCAGCTCCTAGTGCTTTGCTGGCTTTTCCTGAAATAACAAAACTCAAATGAATTTGCAGCCGTTCTCAAACCACAAAAGGCATAACTTTCAGATTTATAATATCAATTTATTTTAAATATTTTATTTTCGCTTCCTCGAAAAATTGAATATATGTTCAATTCTAGCAATGTAAGTATGGTCAGTATCAAACTAGATTATAAAATATAACCTATTTTCAAGCCCATGCCCTTGGCGGCTCTGATGGTGGCCTTCTCGTCGCGCCAGTTCCTCTTCATGCGCTCGACGTCGCGCCGTGAGCGCTCATCGTCTTCGCGTCGTTCCTTGGCGAACTCTGTTTCCAGTCTCGTTGCGTCCCATTGTATTTCAGATCGAAGCGCTTTTTCTACTAGCGCTATATTCGTACGTTCTTCTTTTTGAACTTAAAAAATAAAATGTGTTTTATAAAAATTCAATTGTAAAGAATTTTTGAAATTGACGGCTTACAAAATATGTAATTTTACACACCATGAAAAAGTAAGAACAATTATGAATGAAAAATAAATTGTTAGTGACATTACAAAATTAATTTTAAAAATGTTATATGGAATACTCGAGGAATCACTTGATGTCTATTTATTTGTTACAGCTAATCTTTCTTTTGACAAGAAAAAAAAATACAGCTATTTTCTCATATGAAAGTGATCAGTTTTATTTGAAATTATTAAAAAGAAAATTGAAATTCAGTATAGGATAGAAAGTCAGCCACTCAATCACAGTAATTTTACTTAAGAAGGCAATTGTGCAAGTTTGTGATAATAAAATGGTTTTAGGGGTTGTTTATTTTTACTTGTTCAAGTAAAAGAAGAATTCATAAATTTACACATTTTTTTCAAAAGCTAATAGTAATAATAATATAATTTCAGTTTGGAATATTCTTATAAGATGTAGGTATAACAAAAAAATATTAAGATTTTCACTTTTAATATACATATTTTAATAAAATTTATAAAATACCAAAATGGGAAATGCCGACGCCGATTTTTCTAATAGCAAAACTAAAATTAAAAACAAAAAATTAAATAAGTCATAGGGGCCATTCAGTATAACGTAAACAAGATTTGTGTAATTTTGAACACTCCCCCCTCCTTTTTGTCAAAAAAATAACAAAGCTCATCCCTCCCCCCTATGCTTACGTAAAAATTGATATATATATATATAAATATTTTTTTTGTTTTTCATTAGCAGCAGTTATCAAGCCTAGACATAAAGAATTCTAAGACTATAAAAAATGTCTTGCACATAATATTTATTTAAAAAAACTATTATATAAATGTTGTATTCTTAACATAAGAATATTATTTATTTAATTTGTTTTACTAAAATTTTTGAAACCATTTCAACAGTGGCAAAATGGATTAATGGTAAAACAACATACAATGCAAAAGGGAAGATGCACAGAGTTTACTATTTTAACATCGAAAAGCGACTCAATGTCACAATAGAAATATGTATGTATTCTGTCAATGTATAAATGATATCTGTGTCTTACATTTAACAATTCCATTTTACAGTACCAAAGAAAGACAAAGGAAGAAACATTTATCATATGATACTCAATCGAAAGGTCATAAGGAAAAGGTTCATTTTAAAATACATTTAGTACAAAAAATGATAATCTTGTGACTGGAACAAGATAAGACAATTTTTACAATACACATGTGCTGTTCTCAAGCAATGCATCAGTGGAGCGGCTTAACATTATTCTAATTTTTTCTTGTTCGAATGGATGAACATAGTCATTGGATATTTTTCTGCAGAAAAAAACTTAGCATAGTAATAACATGATATTATAGTTGATATGAAATTTGAATTTTATTGTTTCAATTGAAATATATGTTGAATAACTTGACAATTTTTAAGGTGTGTAAAGTATAGTAACACAAATGCTTCTAATTATTTGTATCATAAAACAGGTGATGATTCATTTAACATTAAAATTTTATTTGTAGATTATGAATTATAAACTGTACATAATCCGTTAAAAAATAAATCGAAATATGTGTCATATCAATTTCCTTGGAATAGATTTAATTTGTTGCGCAATTGTTTTTAAAATATAATTTTAAGATTGCATAAACAATAAAAGTTTAATAAATGAAAATAAATATAGTTTAAAAAAAACTAAAAACGCTTTTAAAGCACATCAAACTAAAAAGTGAAAAATAATTCTTAATATGAGCTGAAAAAAATTATGAACAATAACGAAAAATACTAGTATTATTGTGGAAAAAGCGTGGGGCGCTTTGTACCACAGTTTTCGTATATAGAGCAACGCACGCTTTTTCCACAATAATACTAGTATTTTTCGTCATTGTTCATTATTTTTTTGAGATCATATTGAGGATTATTTTTCACTTTTTAGTTCGATTGATTGTTAAAAGTTTGTAATTTTTAACAATACAACAATAGTTGAATTAATAATAATGCTTATTACTGTTACTAAATTTTATTATGAAACAGTAATAGAATTTAGCAACGGTAATAAGTCACTTGCTCTTATGCAGACGATACGTGACGCAATTATTCGATCCTGGCGATCCTAATCGGGATAATGAGATAAACTTATCAAATTATTGTATTGTCATTGATCCTTGATACGTATAAAAAAGTTTCAAATTAATCAGACTTCTGTAAATTGGTGAAAATTATGCTCAAAGATTCCATTACATACATAAATACAACACAAGCTTATAAAAAAGTGTGTTAAAAACAGAGGCCATTCTATTAGTTTAAGAACTGAATCTCTATCGATGAGCAAATAAATATTGTGACAATGCAGAAAGTACGAGAGCAGGGTTGTTTAGTACGTTACTTTGCTTTATCGAAATTTATTTATTTGCTTATCGAAAATAAGAAATACCATTATTTTTCAAAGCTTTTAACATGTTATGTGGGCATTTTTTGACAACATTTCAACATCATAACGGAAAGGCCGAGGAAACTAAATGCAGTGGGTGCTAAATAGTCTGTTTTAGTACTCATTTATTGCGGCCGTTTTTGAGCGCGGAACTGTGCATCTTCTCTTTTTTATATGTCAATGTAAAACAACCATTAACTAATAAGTCCTCAAACTTTGAACTAAACAAATATGAAATCAAATAAATTGAAACAAGTGAATAACGCTTATGGTAATTGTCTTAAGTCGATTCTTTTTATTTTAACCATAAACCACCGCGTGAGGGCGAGTAAGTAATTAGGGAATCTCTTTCCAGAAAAATCAGATACTTTAAATCGATAAATATTACTGATATAAAAATCATCCAACCCCCATATCCCATGTCTTCAAAAGTGAACAAAGTAAAGATCCCCACACCCCCTTTGGTGCTTACGTAATACTTGAATGACCCCATATGAGGAAAAAAGCACTTAACACAATGGAAATAACAATAACGCCTCAAAATTACTATGCATTTTAAATGCTTATTTCGCGATGACAAAGCACAAAATAGGTGGATGACACTGCCAGAACTACAGAGAATGTAAATTAAAGCTTTCTATAAAGAATATTAATTTAGAGGGCACCTAATTTAGAGGACATAATTCAGATACATATTCTTATGTGAACGATATCTAAAAGTTACCTTTAAAAAAAAAAATCTGTTTTGTAGCATTTTTTGAGCAATTTACGGATGTCATTTACCAAAATTTCTTAAGCAGTTATCCCTATAAATACCTACTTTAATCAGTTTTTCTCCATACTACTTTCCAACTTCAGATTCGTCATCATAAACAAACCTTTGTCTTTAGTTCGCGGCGCGTCCTTTTAGGAAAGAGCGGCGCCATGAGCGTGAAGTCGGTGCCGAGTGCTGCGAGCGCGCGGTAGAAGCGCACGGTCTCAGCGTCGCTCCATTCGGCAGTGCGCGCGGCGCGCGTGTACCGGCCGCGGCCGCCCGCGCTCCACTCGCCTTCGTGCACCACGCCCCCACTCAACCGCTTGTTACTGTCTGTGTGTTCTATCACCTACGAAATTAGATCATATCATCATTGATCGGCAAAAGAAAAGATTCAGTAATAAAATAGATAGGAGTCATGACAAGTTTTTATCTTTTTACAATATTTCGATGAAATTATCTATCATATTAGTTACACCTAAAATCATAATCAACTGTTACACATAATATCAAAAAAGAAAGGCATATATTTAAATTTTAAATTTACTATGCTCCCTGGAAAAATATATAAGGAGTCATACATATTGCGTCACAAGAATTTCATGAATTTTGGTGCACCCTGTCCTTGTCACAAATGGTCACATTTGTGTGACTCTCTCCCCCTCCTTTGATGTGATGGCGCATATTTCGCTATTTTAAATTTAGAAATTATTAGAACAGCACTTCCAAATATTTTTTTAGTTTTTTTTTATTTTGTTAAGTTTTAATATTTTAGATTTATACATGTAACATCCCAAAGCTTTGTTGGCCACTTCCTGTCCCATAATGAGTGACGTAATTTATGTGAAATAGATATTTCATAAACATAGGCAATAAGGCCATCAAGAACAATAAATCACAAAACTACATACATAGACTTCTTTCAATGTACCAAAATTTGTTATCAGTGTTTGATATGAGCCTATGCAAAATCAATTGGTTGTAGTAAATTACTACAGAATCAAAAACACACAAACACAAATATTCACTATGGATTTCAAACGGCATTACATCAGAGATAAACTGAACATGGAAGATCATTTTGTATTAGGTAAAATTATAGTCTTATGTAGGTTGAAAAAAGACACACTAATACCAGGCCTGTAGTACGGCCTGAATGTGTTCGAGGCAGCTTGGACGTGCACATACCCATGTACACGCAAATAGCCCCAATCGCCCGGCGTGCATGGTAGTTCGCTCGCACACGCGAATAAGTTTAAGACTACGGATTTGTATTTTTCAGTTGTTATTGTTACATAACATTACATAGGTAACATTTTTCGCTTTGCGTCCTCGTAAATATTTTTTTATATTGAAATAAACATTAAACATTTTAACATATCTAATATTGCAGTTTACCTATATGTAATAACCAGCGGTCACCCACCCGCTTTGCTGGGTGTAAATTTAAATTTAGCAACTTTCTTTTATTATTCATATGATTTTGCTGTTAATTTCGTTTGCGATCACGGTCATATTCCCGATGTCAATTCTGGTTCCATTGCCCGGTCCAGTCCCCATCCCGCTCTCGATTTCAATGCCTATCTCGATAATGATCGTGCTCCTCCCTTGGGCATTAACGGTATTAATAACAAATTTCGATTTATGTAAGAACCGACATCGAAACGACACTTAAATGTATAAATACCATTTTTACTGGTATTTATACATTTAATGTTTTACATAAATGGTAATATCGTTATTTGGTATAAATATTATATTATTACATTAATCTTGTGTCCTATTTGAGAACATAATTATGTCTCTATGAAAAATTTGATTATCATCCGTGCAGCCGCCAGTATATGACAAATATCCATACAAACATATTTTTACATTTTTTATATTATAAATGGTCTATAACCATCTAAAAACGATTTCACATCGAATGGTCGCAATCCCATACTGATAGGATGAGTAGTGTTTACATGATTGAGCCCCAAAAAAATTTTTTTCTTTATATATAGATTATATATAGACATATATAGATTAAGTTGAAAAATAATAATAACAACATATTGTTTTACGTCTCACCATTGAGTTTCCTATAAAAAAATGGGTTTACTGTATGCAAATTTAATATACATGTTTTTGTATATAAAAAATAAATATTTGATATGAGTATTTACTTCATATTTTCTTTGCAAGTTAAGATGTCATTAAACATGTGTTTCTAAATGTCGTAAAATGATAGTGACACTGGTAATTGTTGATCTATTTTTTTGATATAATAATATTGTACTTATTGTGTGAATAATGCAACCAATTTGTGGTATGCATAATGTAAAATGAATGATAATGCAATTATTTTAGCCCTTGCAATTTTATTACCAATCTGGTAACAATATAGCTGGGAAATGGCTAAATATATATTTTTTGGTTCATAATTTAGGTCCATCAGAATATGTAGAAGCTATCAGAAAAGAAAAAGATTTTATAGTGTTTCTTCAAAATATTTTAGAGAATCATGTTACAAAAAAAAAATTTGAGGTTGGATGCAAAGCTCAACAACGGAATTCAGTGTCGAGCTTATTCAGCAGATTTTTGATGCCTGGGAGGATTCACGGGACGCGATTGGTGTTTTCTGTGATTTATCCAAGGTATTTGACTGCGTTCATCATGACATATTGATCGGGAAACTACATCGTTATGGCGTCACGGGTCGATCTCTTGGACTTTTAGTCTTTTCTAAGTGATAGAATTCAAAGGGTTAATATTAATAGTGAGAATTCGTCAGAATTTGCAGTCAATATGGGCGTGTCACAGGGTTCAGTTATTGGACCATTTCTATTCTTAGTGTACATAAATGATCTACCACATCTTAAGAGTGGTCATGGGATTGTATTGTTTGCTGACGATAGCTCCTTACTTTTTAAGATTGATAGGCATTAATCAGCGTTTGACGAAGTAAACAGTACCCTCTCTGAAATCGTTGAGTGGTTTAGTATTAATAATCTTCTGCTCAATGAAAGGAAAACAAAACTTGTGAAATTTTCCCTATCTAATTCTAAATTGAGCGACAAAAATGCAAATAGTCAAAAACGAGGTACAGGATATTGTGGACACGACCCTATTTCTTGGTCTCACTTTCGACTCTAAGTTACGATGGAATTCTCATATTACGAGATTAATGAAAAGACTTGGTTCTGCAGCATATGCAGTGAAAAGAATTCGGCGACTTACAGACAAAACCATCGTGAGACTTGTTTATTTTAATTTTTTTCATACTCTTACGACCTATGGAATTTTGTTATGGGGTTACGCAGCCGATATTAACACAATTTTCGTGCTGCAGAAGCGAGCTATTCATGCTGTTTATGATTTGAGACCAATGACATCTCTCAGAGAAAAATTTAGGGTAATTAATATCCTAACTTTAGGATCAAAATACATATACGGAAACCTGGTATATGTCAAGAGACATACAGAATCATTCCAAACAAGGAGCGACATCCATAACATTAACACTAGATATAAGAATGATCTTGCTGCTAATAAAATTCGTCTAAGTAAAGTTCATAAATCGTTTAAGGGGCTGTGTGTGCGGTTTTATAAGATCTCAGCTGAAATTCAAAATTTGCCATTTGCCGAGTTTAAATGTTTCATTAAAAGAAAGTTATATGACAAGGGCTATTATACCATATTGGAATATCTTAATGAAAAAAGCCCCTGGGATTGAGCTGCTCAGCTATGAGGTTATTTCATATTACTTTTAAATGTCGACTAAATTATTAATTACTAAATCCTTTGTATTGATGAGTAAAAAGAGCAAGCCTTGAGTTTCTTACCCATTCTTCTCTAGGTGAATCAGCATTTGGAATGGGTGATAATGTCGAAAATAATTTATTAATGACGTATTTCGAGTGTAATTTCATTAACTACAAAATAAAGATATTTTTGATTTTTGAAGCCAATGTTCTTTTTTTTTCTAAAGTTTACAAATGAAGTTAAATTTCTCTATTTACAAGATTCTAATACTAGATAAACAATCTCACAAACACAACTAAAAATGTCGGCAACTCAACCAGAAAAGAAAAATTAAAATCGGAAATAAACAAACTAGTAAAGAAATTAAAAACAATATAAGACTATCAGGTTCTAAAATCTTTTAGTTTTTTAAAAATTTATAAAATAAACTCTTGTTTTCAGTATGTATCTTTTGGATGTCATGTGTCTTATTTCATTATATTTGATTGTGAAACTGGATATATTTAAATTTTCATTATATAGTGATAGCGATAATCTTAGCTTGCATTTGGAATATAGAACCAGCTCAGTTGGTCACGATCACAGCTTATAACACCCACGAGAGTGGACGGTTTCGTGTCGCTTGTTTCTTTGGGCTAATATTACAGTGTGTAAATGAACAGCACCGCGACAATTTTTCCGTTATAAAATATCATATTTGAAATACAATAAGTATAAAAAAAATAGTGACAATAAACATAACCACAAAAATGAATAACTTTTGTAAATTATTAATGAACCAACCTGTATTATTAGTTCACGTGCGTTTTGTGCGGCCTGGCCACTACTCTCTCCATCGTTAACTTTCCTTCGACTCCCATATCTTCAGTGGGCGCGCAACCGATATAAAGAACGTACATGAATTTTTATTTCGAAAAATCTCGCAACGCAACGTGAACGACGAATTTATTTAGTGCCAGTGCTAGTGAATATTTTGATAGTGTTAGTGTATGCTAAATATGGGTACAATATCTGTGGTAAATAACATTAACTTTAGTTTCTAAGTTGCATTTTCGTTGTGATTTGACGTCAAAAGTCATTAATATGTATAATACTTAGTTACGCATTGTTGCTAAAACACGCGCGCAATCAGATGGCATTGATGACAAAAGGTGTTTAATATATTTTTGATATTGAATTATTTATGTTATATTTTATTAATGAGACTACCTCTTCAAAAATATTAATAGACGTTAAATTGGAATGTTATGATCTTTTATGAGATAAGTGACACAGTGCTGTTTATTTACATACTGTATATATTGTGTGTAAAATTGGAAGGTCAGAAGTTGTTATTAAGTTTGAATACATCTATTTTGTCAACCCAGGTGTAATAATGCATGGCGCTTTGGTAAAAAATGAGTGTACTACTAGTAATTCCAGTGGGAAGTCTTTTTTATTGTTTTATTTACTAAGCATTTTACCTCCCTAATATTTCAAGAAAATTGATAATGAGATGAATTGCAAAATGGAAACAACTTTTTTTATGAAGATTATTTGGAATAAAATATCAATGATATTACAAAAACAATAAATCCAGAAAAGTAAGAAGAGACACATACACCAAATAGAAATAAAAATTTTTAACTACATTTTTATCAAGATTATAAATTTATCGATATAAGGCATTATATTTACATATTTACTTTCACTTACCAGGCTTTTTCATCTAATATGATTTGCCCATCAGGTCCCAGTTTGATCTGCGGTACAGGGCCAGCAACTTCTTCAACAGTAGAAGTGTCAATTGGTTCCTCATTATGTACAGTTTCGTTTTTGGTAATTTGTTCTTTTTGGGCATTTTCTTCATCTTTGTCAAGTCTACACAATGTGAGAATAAAATTTTTATTGAAAGTTTAAAGTTTTATGAATAAATTCAAAATTTATAAACATACATTTTAATTAGAAATTATAAGGAAACCGAAAAGTTAAAAAAAAAATAAAATTTCGAATATTAAAAAAATATATATATAAAACATTGAATATTAAAAAAATAGGCAAAATAGAAAAAATACTAATAGCATTATACTTATAATGCACAATGAACATTTCTGCAATGAATGAGAAAAAAGTACTATGAATGGTCAAAAATGAATATATTATTTCTTAAAATAAGTATTCTTCAATAATATCTGGGCAGACCTTGGGAACATTATTCATCACATTTACAATCTAAAATATGATTAGCATAATTTATCTTTCCTGCATGTTATGCCACTATTACGGTTAAGATAAAAAACACGTGTGGCACTCGAGGACTGCCGCGGTAAAGCTATTGCATAGTATTTTTTATCAACTTATGCAATTATATTTATTTTATTTATGCAGTATTTTTTTTGAGGAGGTGCCCTAACGCCGAAACTCTAAGCAGGCATGAGTCACCAGATTGCGGGGCGAAGAGGGGGATTACGCATGCGTAGTAACGCCGATACAACCAATGCCACCTAGAGGCGAGTTGCTGAACTAAAGAGACAAGCGTGATATTTCAAAAAAGTCATTAAAAGTTCTGCTATTCATCGATAGATGGCAATAAAAAGTATCACCGCTGTGCCGGTCGGAGTGGTGGGTGTTAGGTTATTTTCGTTACGGAATTTCTGGATTCGGTCTCCACGCTCAAGGCCCGCGATAGAAGCTATGCAATAGCGTTCAAGCAAAGTGCATACCATTTTTCCAATTAAGTTATTGCGTGAATGACCTACAGTATGTTAAATTGTTTAATGGTTCGGTTTTTTAGCAATATAGCAAAGTAGACTCTGTATTTAAGTTTATATGCGATGCTCACACCTGATTATAATAGATTTAACCAATAATGTTCCTTTTTAATCTTATAATCCTAGTTGACTCCACCATTGTTGTCTTGTTAATAATGCTAGCTAGTGATACATTCCATGCCATTCAAAAAAGGCAGTTTTGGATATTGAATATTTGATAAAATGAATACTCACATGATGGGATTGGTGGTAGGATTGTAGAATATGAGGTCATACATGGTGAGCGATTCTCTAGTGACGCCGTCGCGCGCGCGTTGTCGCCGCCTTAAAGCTGTGACGCGCCGTGATCCATCGTTGCGACGAAGTCTGTAAACGATTTTGACTTGTGTTGCATCAATTATTCTTTTGTCCGTTTTACATAAGCAAAACAACGAGGATGCCAGGGTGTTGACTTTATTTTATCACAAAGATTAATTGAGTGTGAGAAAGATTAGGAATGTGTAAACCTAAGACAGCGCTGGCTTTAGGAAATATTGAATTGACACTGATTTTCATTTTAGGTACCTAAGCTTCAAATATGTCCAAACCGACTGAGTAGTTTTGGGATAATTTAAGAAATGTACTACCAAAATGCAATAGGAATGATAGAATTGTATTTTAATGAGTGGGAGCGGGGTTTGGGGATGAAAGAATGAATGAGAATGGTAATCGCCTTTTCATACTATGCCAAAATTTTGACTCGTTTGTGATAAACACTATGATTAAACTATTTTGCTATGGAATCTTAAATGTTACTTCATAGAGAATCCGATCTTTGTGTTAGAGTAAGTAGGGCATACACTGACTGTTTTTAAATTTTTAGATCATTGTTACAAAGTTCAATCTATTTTCAAATTATTTACAGAATTATAAATGATTTGAACTGATATTACAATATTAGAGTACAGTATGAACTGATATTAGATTATGTAATGAGACAAATTCTTCACATGTCGAAGATCACATAATGTTTGCACCATCAATGCGAGAGTTGTAGTTGTTATACCAAACCAGAAAAAAGGTATGAAAAAGCATATAAGCAAGGCTAATGTCATGATGTTGATTTTTATAAAAACAAGTTTTATTTGTTTAAGAATTCCGAAAAAAAATTCATAAATATTGGAAATTATCAGGTTTTTACTATCTGATCATCGAGGCACCTGCTTCAATCATGCTTTTATTTTAGATATAGGGGCTTGATCTTTTATGTTGTTCATGTTAGTCACTTACTAAAAATTACAATACCACAAAATGTTTTTCTAATTTGTTATTAGTGTAGTTGCCAAATGAAATGAGCAAATGGGATTTAAAAAATTTCTTGTAATAAAGTTTTATATCTTATGCCCATTGTGTATTTAAGATTTATTAGTTCCAATGGTTAAGTTGTAATATATCGTTACCCACTTGCTTAATAAATGCTTTTCTTTGACAGGTGAAGACGGAGTATTGGGCTGGATAACAGACTGACTTATTGCTGAACACACTGAATCGCTACGTACTCGAGACGCTTCCCTGAAAAAAAAAAAAAATGCATAAGTATTCTTATAAAAAGTTATAGTTGATAACATTCAAAAAAATATATACATATATCACATACAACTGCAACATTCACAACAATGGAGATTATTAATAAGCAACATAATAATTTTAATAGATAGTAATTTCTTTTATTGAACTCCTTTATAGCGTTCTATAGGACAAAGTAAGAATGGGACTCTCATAGATTCATTTTGTTCATCTATTCATATGAACAGTCTTGTAACTCGTATCATTTTATTAAATGATTCTAATGAAACTGTACATGTAGATATCTTACATAATTTGCCACACAATTATATTAAAAAAATCAGCAAGAAAAAAAATTTATAAGCTTTTCATATATGACACTGAGAGGTCAACATGTTTTTCATGCCCTTTATTGTGTGGGGTGTTATTGAATAGGTATTAAGAAAGCAGTAAATTTTCTTTTGAATCATATATTTTGCATATACTTTGGGGTCTATTAGTTTCTAAATGCATTAACTTTGTGTTTATTATTATTTTATTTATATATATGTATGTATATACTGTATTTCATACAGGGTTGGGGGTTTTATAAATTATATTGAATAAAACCTGTATACAAGCTTTTCAAATATTGACAATTTTCAGTTGTCAATAGTAATAATTTGATCAATGACCCATATGGACATGTATTTATACAATAACCTATATTTGTGAAATTATAATATATTTTTTCACATTTATAAGGAGTAATACAATACCCCATTTTCTATTAAAATAGTATAATTGCAAACTTCATGTCATTTTCTTTGTTACTATGGAACCCTTGGTAGTTTTTTATCACTTGTTGTACATTGTCAATATTTCTGGCTAAATTGGGTTTAAAGAGAATCACACAATATATTTGTGATTTTCTTTTAAGCGGATGAAAATGTGGCAAGTGGCGGAACAAAAAACATATTGATACCATCTCCACTAGTTAAATCACAGCATGGATAAAGTTCACAATTTCTGTTAGTGCTGAAAACTAATAAGAGATGGATTTACACATAAGACTAAATAACATAGGGATATAATTATTGGATTTTGGTTCTTAGAATGAGTCTTAATTAAAAGTTAATATTATGATGAGAGTCCTATTGAATAATTATTTTTCAGTATAAGAGCACAGATCTTTTTAGCAGGGAGAATTTATTTTGTATACAAAGCATGTGATGGGTATTATAAATGTGGGAAGTGAGTGATTTTGAAGTAGAAATCTTGCAGAATACAAAAAATTGATATATGAACAATTCTGCTCTCATATGAAATACAAAATATCTATCTCTCCATTAACAAAGATTTATATTGTGTTAAAGAAAAAACTCTTTTTTGTCATTAATAAAGAATTGTGTTTTATATATATATTGTATATGTTCTAAATATGTGTTTTTAATTGAAAGATAATTTTGCTAATAACAATTAATAATTTTATTCATAACGTTGGATACAAGACAAAACAACTAACAAATGAAACTGCTCAAAATTAGTTTCACAATTTTTGCTTGAATGGCTGGTTCACGTATAACATTTGAATCGCTTGTCCCCTCTATAGAAAAAAAATACAGTTTTGGTGCCTATTTTTGAGGATTCTCAATCTCTCTGAGCTGAAAGTGAAAATGTTTAACTCTATATACATGTGGTATGCAATTGTCAACCAAGATAAAAACCTGCTATGTATTGTATGATGTGTTCCAATAGAAGTTTGAGAGTTATGTCGAATTCGGGGAGGCAGTGCTGTTGAACTTCCTGAACCAATCATCCGGCGACCTTCATCTTCAGATTCACTCGCACTTCCCTAAAACACATAATGATGAATATATTGTTCTTTACAGTCGCAGCTCACTAATACAATGATTAAATTATAGAAACAATTATGATAAATATTTCATAAAAGATCACATTTGTATTTCTAAAAATTTTTATGAATGACCAAAATTACTTATCATAATAATATATTTCTTTATCCACTGGTTGAAATACCTACATTATAATTGATTTTATCCAGTGAGGAAAGATTTATAAAGTATAAATAAATTTCTCTCTGTACCATAATGATGTCATTGATTTCTTTAGTTGCATTACTAAATATCAATATAATCACAGATTATAAATTAGTTGATTTATAAAAATATTGGTCTATGAGTTATTTTTAAAAGGAACCTAATTATCTGTAGATAAGTATAGTTGCAAAACAGCTTCAGCATTTATAATTGCTAAACACTGGAAATATAGAAAGACATTTTACTTTTGTGATGCAACGGTGAATACTAGCATAATAACCAAAATCTATTTTAATTTAGTTACACATCAGTTGTGCACTTTATCCAATGTAATTACATATTAATCAATTTAACTCATCAGAAAAATTTTGCAATGTCAACTTTTTTACCTCATCGATCTTAGAAACTGATGTTGTCATTGAAGTCATCAAATAACCTTAATGACTTTTCTTTTAACGTTATTTAACAAAACTGAATATAACCTATGATTCAAATAATTATACTAATACAAAAATTTTGAATCCACTCTACAATACTATCTGATGAAAATTATTTTTAAAACTGTTATAAAATTATATTTATTAAATGATAATGAGTGACTGCATATAATATAGTGAATCTTTAACTAAAACATGTGCGATAAAAGGACTAGAAGAATGACATTAATTACTAAAACAAAATAAATATTTACGAAATGTGATGTACATATTTATTCAATTGATGAATAAGAGAAAATAAAATCTTACTTGTACACTATTTCTCCTAAGAGGCGCAAGTCGAGGAGCAGGTTTAAGTTTAGGACGAACTTTGCTTGGTGATGGTAAGGGTACAATTGGATCAAATATGACTTCTGCACATTCAGAAATAATTTCATTTTTTAATACATCAATCGGTTTGGGAATATTTTGAGCAGATTGTAAAGGAGTTATGCCATCTATACCATCAGCCTCATCAGCTGATGTATCAGGCACATTAGACTCTTGCCTGCATACTGAGTTAGGCTGACTTTTACTTGATGTATTTTCTACAACTTTTGATATGCATATATTATCTGATGAATGTAAATCCTTTACACTGGGTAAAGTTGATTCTAATCTTATATCATCTTCTTTTGTATTAGCACTGATGACAATTTCAGAAATACTTTCAGAATGCTGTAGTAGATTGAGCTGAATAGGTGTTTTTCTATGAGAATTCTGAAAAATAGAGCTGTTATCTGAGAAATTAGTTACATCGTTTACACTTGATGTGACTCTGCATGATGAAGCTTGAGCATCTGCGAAACAGAACGTATTGTCATCAATTAGCTTTTGAGATTCATCTCTACTCTTTTGAACGGAATTTTCATTTAAATCTTTTATTGAAGTATCAGAAAATTCTTTAGGTTTTTCTTCTTCAACTTTTTTAACTTGTTCATGATTGTCGGCATGTGATATATTTTCAGACTGCTTATTATTACTATTTGGATCAGCGTTTTTTCGACGGACCGGTAAAGAAGCAATAGCTTTAATTCGAGCTCTTCTCGTGGACATATTTAAATTTATAATGATACTTTTTTTACTGTATAGAAGTTTTTTTTAAGGTAGGAACACAAACTTAGGATTAGTTGAATTATTAAAACGATTTTTTATTTAGGTAGTTTTATATTTTTTTTCGACAAATTATTAGAATAAAAAAGAACTAATGCACAAAACATGAACACAATTGTTATGCGACAGCCTTCTATCTCCATGTTCATTTGACTCACTGAGCATATTTATATGCTCAGTGATTTGACTGTCAGACAGATTCCATCCATCATCCATAACATAGAGTACTATGAATATTGACCACAGACTTCCATTGACAGTTGAAACTTGTAGCACAAAAAAGCCGTAGACAACCGTATAATTACTCAGAGTATATATTGTACAGAAGAGCAATAAAATAGTAACGCCCTCCTTTCTATTTAAACTGTTTTCCTATGATATCTATAATGAAACGAAAAGGCATAGTTATATAATTGACAAGCATCCCCCCTGACAAAGGTAATACATTTTTTTTGTATGTTTATAGAAAAGTTTAATAAAGTAAATTACCGAAACTATTATCGGTGTTTTATTATTAATTTACAAAAAAAATCTTCAATTGTGTAGAATGTATATTTTATCAGTAAACAATCTAATATTAATACGAACAAAGTTTATGTAAACTAAATGTCCGTGTGTTTTTTCGGACTAACCTCCGAAAAGGGTTGAATGGATGTAATAAAAGAACTTTGTTCTGCTCCCATATATTATATATTCGCCTAAGCACCAAAAATAACGGAAAATTGTTTTCAACATTTAAAATAATGATTGTTTACCCCTAAAATCTAATTAGAGTAACGGACAGTTCTGATATTTATTTATTACCAAAAAACTATAATGCTTTTGTGATTATGATAAAAATTATTTTTTTTTTTATAAAACATTGAAATTTCATAAAAATAAATCTATATGTAATAATACATAACATTCACTTATTTATGAAATAACTTTTAACAATACTTATTTTAAAACACGATACTGCTAATTATAAAATTTTCTAAACATCTATGTACCTAAAGATTACTGAAGTATACCACATTATTTAATAATTGTATTTCATAAATGTAGAAATGTGTAAAGAACCAGCGTAATTTCATAATTGGTGTGGTTGAGCCAAGCTGTGGTTAATAGCAGCACGAAAAATGGACCACCTCGAGCGGTGAGATACCACATTCTTACAGAATACAGATGTGAACTAACAGCTTTCGCTCTTGCATTTCGTCGAGTGAATGAAAGTACCAGTGACCCACAATTTACAGTTCCACTATCTTTCTATCATCACATTCCCCCTTCCACCACCACTGTTCTGCACCATCACACTACTCCTACTTTTATCAGATATTCTATTACTATCCGAAAGGCTAGTAACGCACTGGTAACTCCTCTCGGATTGCGAGTGTTTATGGGGGCGGCGGTCATCAGATCTTTGGTGGTTCGCATGCTTATTTGTCACTTTGAAATGCTAAGAACAAATAAAGAAGACACTGTTTAATTTAGTTAAATGAAAAATGTTTTTCTATTCTTATCTACATATATATAAAAATGAATGATTTTGTATACATATACACAAAGTTAGTCAATGACGCGAAAACTTATTAATTTTTCAGATGCCTTAATAACTAGCAACCCCTTTTTGTGGCCACTTTCATATAGGCAGAAGTATTCCATCATACAAATAAAAAATAGCTTTAATTTGATATATGAATGACAAATAAACGTTATGAACGTATAATGTAACAAGGTAATGTATGTTTACACCCGGCTACGAAAAGGTTGCGGCTAAGTACGCAATAGCAACCACAACTTTTCAAGTTCTTTACATATATTGCTGTTAAGTGGATTATACTTTATTTAAAATACATGCGAAATTATTTTTTTCCGGAATATCAATCAATATTGTTTTAATTTAAAATACTAGCGGTCACATTTTGATAGGAAACTTAGCAAAAATATAAATTTTACTAATATATATAAAAATTTGGTTTGGAATAAAAACTAGATGAACATAGCAATCTTGCAACTGGATCATAGATCATGTCCTTTAATTTTAAAAATATTAAAAAGAGCTGAACATTTTTATACATATTAAATGTGTACTGCTTCGTTGTTGAAACTTAGCAATGTCCTTACAAGGAGAGTAGATTGTTCGCTTGAATACAAAATAGGAATACACAAAAAATATAAAATCATAAAAATGGCAAGGACGACCAAGGAAGGATCAAAAATTGAAATCGGCATTGGAGTAGAAAGTAAGGCTACAATCGAAATATGAAAATGGGATCGGAAAGGATCAGCAAATTATAATTTTGTGCGAAAATCGGAATTTACTGGTTTTTCGTTATGAAGAATTATTCACACACAGCTTTAATAATAAAAATTAATCATTATTATGAACAAAGTGTTGCTGACACAAAAAGTTACTCTAGTACTCTTAAAGATATTTTTATGTTTTCCAAACTTATGTATTCAATAACATTTTACATCCGTCCTGCATGAAAGTTACGTCGTGATACGAAACATAATATCTTGATATTCTTGGGGATCTGATAGTTTATTATATATCGTACACACTATGAAAGCAGGAGTTATTAATGCGAATATCTGAGGTAAATATGGCAAGGCTGTCTATAATGCTTCTACCCTTTCTGAATCCATACTGAGAATTGGCTAGAGAGGTCGCGGCTCTCGGCGATCCACTTTAATCGGTTCTTAACCAAGCATTCAGCAATCTTTGCCAAAACAGAGAACAGAGCAATCGGGCGACATGCAACAGATCGTCTGGATTCTCTTTGTTTTTAAATTTTGGAATAATAGTCTGTGTTATCCAGGTGATAGGAATGTTGCCTGTTATCACAACCGAGTTAACTATATCCAGATAGTAAGACAGAACCTGTTCGGAAACGTTGATAAGGAAAGAGTAAGGGATGCCATCAATGCCAGGGGCTGAATCTTTCAGTGATGAGAGAACTAAATTCAACTCATATAATAAAAAGGATACATCTAGGCTGCTGATGAGAAAGAAAGAGTAAAAATAAGATTTTTAATTTAGACTGGAAATAAATGAGAGAGCAAGATTAATTATGAACCAGGCTATCCACTCTGAAGCGTTCAGGCACGCAGAAACTGTCTCGTGAAAAGAACCGCGAAATTCACGAATTTTGTTTTGTTTGAATACGCTCTAGCTCGACGCGTTGGGGTGCCATTGTTCAGGATGAAAAGATTGACTTTATGCATTATGTCAACCAAAGTCTTGCCAACGGAATTGACGCCATCACAACCTCAAAGGTTATGATGACAGTCGAAGTCACCGAGAACAATATAAGGTCTCACAAGGGTAGAGAGAATAGTTTCTAACTCATTTAGGATTGGGAAGGTGAGGCAATATATAGGGACAGGAAAGTAGTACCCTCAACCTTCATGGCAACTGCCTAAAGGCCATCGCTATGGGCAGGGATACCAACCGGGGAAAAGGGAGTACGATTTTTGACGAGCCCAGCGGCATCGCCGTATCCATCACACCCATCGTTTCTAAGGCAGACGAAACCATGCACTCTAAAGTGACTGCCCGGCCTCAACCAAGTCCCAGACACGACAGCAACAGTGGGGGAGTATTTTTGTAGCAGGAAGATAAGATCAGATTTATCCCTCGAATAAATCTAAAATAAAAAAAAATATAATACTTTACGTAATTGATGATTTTTTTGTGTTTTTTTATTTTACGGTGAGGAGGAAGTAAAAAATACTTAACGCACATCCGCACTCCCGTGCACTCGGATAGTGTAGGGCTATAAGCCACTAAAAAAGTCCCCCTGAAAAAATTATTGGTCGGCAAGTGCGGTTAGCTGAAATGTACGTATGTAAACCTAGCAATGTAAAGTGAACAGAATCGGTCGGCTCTCGACTATAAATTTAGTGCTCATTGAGTGCTAATTTAGTGCCGAATTCCGAAATTTGATGATCTTTTGGAAACCTAAAAAAAATTATACAATGCTAGCTTTTTATGAAGCTAGCATTGTATGGATAAAAAAAATGTCAGAGGTGAAAGAAAAAAAAAACAGGTACCCTAATTAGTGCTCAATAAGTGCTGACTATACAACAAAGAAAAAGTTAAAAGTCTAAAATGCAAGTACTGATTAAGACAACGATACAAGGTTAGGATGATAAAAAACATTAAATCCAAAGTATATTTACTACTGGGTGATCTAGCATTCAACTCGCGACTTCGGACTTGCATGCTCAGTAAGTGCTCACAGTACAGTTCAAAAATATGGGCTAAATGCCGACGACTGACTTCTTTGGAGACAATAATGCCAGAGTATTAAAATTAAAAACAAAAAGAACAATACATTTAGATTTCGTCTATTACTAAGCATCCTAGTACTAAATTTTGGTCTCAAGCATTAAGTGCTCAATGAGTGCCCTAAGTGCGTTAAAAAAAAAAGTGTAAAAGCCACTAACTTTTTTTTGTATATACAACAATGCTAGCTTATCTAATGAATAGCAATAACTTCAGACTTTACATACGTTTAAGGGTCGAAGCACTACATTTTGAGGTCTAGTATTAAGTGCTCAATTAGTGCTCGGAATCAAATAAAAAAAAAACGGAGGACAGAAGCCAATAATTTATTTTTATACACGAATCAATGCTTGCTCGCATCAGAATTTCAATATCTTTTCATTTTCTTTACAACTGAGCATCTGAGCACCAAATTTCAAGTTTCAGTATTGAGTGCTTAATAAGTGCTCGCAATCAAGTCAAAAAAACAGGTAACGGAAGACAGAGATTTTTTTTATACACGAATCAATGCTTGCTCCCACCAGAAGTTCAATAATTTTTAATTTTCTTTATAACGAAGCATCTGAGCACTGAATTCGCAACTCAAGCATTGAGTGCTCAATAAGTGCCCTAAGTGCGTAGAAGAAGCACAGGGTAAAAGCCGCCAACTTTTTTTTTTGTAGATAGAACAATGCTAGCTTATCTAATAAATAGCAATAACTTCAGATTTTATCTACAGTTGAGCATCGAAGCACTAAATTCTGAGCTCTAGTATTAAGTGCTTAATAAGTGCTCGCAATCAAGTCAAAAAATCAAAAGAAACAGGCTAATAATTTATTAACAAAAGATCATCAAATTTCGGAATTCGGCACTAAATTAGCACTCAATGAGCACTAAATTTATGGTCGAGAGTCGACCGATTTTGCTCACTTTACATTGCTAGGTTTACATACGTCTGAAATGTTGCGACAGCTCCACCGAACGCGGCTGGAAAGGACACGGGGGTGCAGATGGCGCGTGACATGCCCTATTGACGAGTCCTCAAGGAATCGCCTAGTATAGGATGTTACTGGACACTGACACGGGTCCGGTCCAATTAACCTACTCAACACGGAAATTGACCGGTGGAGTGGGGTGCTATGGCCTGACTAGACCTTTCTGTTTTAGGAGTACCTAAGCTTAGTCAGTCATTTGTGATGTTAACTTCTATGAGGCTTTTTACTGCAGCTGTAAGAGCGTCAGATAGATCGGTAAGCACATTTCTTTGTCTACAGATAAAAAATGTGGGTGTGGTTACTTATAGGAAACTGCTGAACGGAGGAGAGCATTAGGATGCGATTCCGCAAAGTTGAAGAACCGCCTCAATGCGTCTTTCATAAATTTGGCTATAATAGAATCTTCTAGATCCCTGTGAAGTATTGAATTCCGAACGCACCAGTGTGCGTTCGTGACATTTCTACAGAATTTATTCTAAATTACTTGGAGTCTATCGAGTGCCTTTGGGGCGGCGTGAGCAAATACGGGAGACGTTTATATCACCGCCGTCTTTATGCACATTTTGTAAATAGTGCTTAGTGATAATTTGCTTTTTCAACTAAGCATGGTTACGAAACATTCTCGGTAGAAAATTGCAATTTTTCTCACACTCGATATGATCTTTGAAGTGAAGATTTCTATCGAGCGTGACTCCTATGTATTAATAATTGAATTGTCACGGAATGTTCGAGTTCAACATTCGAAGGTAAGCCGTGTCTAAGTCGACAATTTTTCGACTCCTGCTTTTGTTATATTTCAATTGTATATTGGTTGACTTATCAGGGTTAACCTCGATCTTCCAGGTTCGGAACCATCGACTCATCTCATCAATGGCTCTCTGGAGGTGGAGAAGAATTGGTTTTATGTGCTCTGCACGATAATGCAACGCGGTATCATCCGCGAATAACGCGAGTTGCGCGCCTAACATCGGACGCGGAATATCCATATATAGTGTATTAGATCTTTATTTCACCTGACAAGATGATCCCTAACTTTTCTTATTTTTAATCAAAATAGTAAAAGAAAGGAATTATGAGGGCTTGTGTTTTTTAGGTAAAAAAGTGATTTTTATCTTTCATATACAATACTTATTCTTTTTGCGTCGGTATGATTAATTCAGAAAACAGGTATCAATTTTATTTAACAATATAAATTCATTCATTGAAAAAAATAGTTTTTAATGTTTGGAACTTGTTTAAAATCACAGCAGCTATTTTCGGCTCTCATATTTTAAAAAACTATGATATCGTAAAGTTGTTCGTTGTGCATGGTATAAAAGGTTTCTTAATATAAATGTGGATAGTAATATTGACGATAGAAAACTGATATGTTGTTACTTCACTCATAAAACTTATAATAATCATTCCCATGTTTACTATTTTTATGAGGAAATGACCAAAATTATATATAATTAAGAAAACGTGCTTATATTTAATTTGAGTCTAATTTATAATTAAAGACTAATATTGTACCTCCTAAAAGCTGCAAAAAAGTGTAAAAACTATTACGAAAAAAAAAACAATTATCTTGTTGAAACTTCCAATGAGGGAATGATGCGTGAAAATGTAATACAGTTCAGTTCGATCGCCCGCCCCGAACAGACACTACCGCGCGCTCGCTCCCAGCGCTCTAACTAAGCTATTCGCTTTTTGTGCAGATCGCCGCCCCGCTGCGCCCCGCGACCCTCCCGGCCCGGCCGGTCGAGAGCCCTCTGCGCCACCGGCCGCCACGCTCCACAACTAATAATAATTTATTATTTCAGGTTTTTAACTCGCTGAATTTTGAAAGCTTTTAATTAAGCTTTCACAAATAAAGCGACATTTTCGAAAAACCCTTAAGGTCAAATCACTGGCTACCTAACGGTGTCAACGAGGTGATTTGCGGCGAGCCCCGGGCGCTGGCCTTTCCCCTTCAGGGAATGGCAAACCCGGACGGACCTGGGTCCACCGGTCTTGGAGGGTGCTCCTCGCCGATACCAGCTGTCGCCCGCCTACCCTCCATCATCCCTCACTCCATCCTCCGTACCCCGTTTGCTAGGTCTATAGCAGACCTAGCTCGGATACGGAGCTGTTAGGGCCGCTAGGTCAAAACCCGCGCGCTCCTTATTTCGAATTTAAAAACCTCAATATTAAAAAAGACTTACTAGACGACATACCGCGCAAACGTAGCTGAGCATCCCATTGTGTGTTCGCATACCTGCCCGTCGAGCTCCGAGAATTCGGCCGGCCGACCCGCGTCGTCTATTGTTCGCCCCGACGAATAATAGACGGTAATTAGACACCTGCGCGACAGTCGGCAACTGTACGATCAAACGCGCACGGTATTACTTAAGTATATATACCGTTAGCGTCAATACACTTGTATTAACGCTATACAACGCATAAACATAAATAATAATTTAATTTAATTTAAAATTAGCCTACCATGGACCAAGATTCCCCTTGCTCCCCTGGGGCGGGAGGGTCTGGCCCCAAAACTCCCACCACGTTAGAATTCATACAACAGGTCCTAACCAAATCGCTGTCCGAAATAGGATACGAAGCGCCTCAGGACGTAGTAAAAAAACTAATCGCGAGAGTGACCCCCGTCTCGAGCCGCGCCTGAGCCGCGCAACTTCACCAATGAAGACGAATAAAAATAAAAATAAACGCCAGGCGAGCTCATCGTCCGACGAAGGAGCGACGTGCTCCGACAGCACAGTCGTCGGTTCGGACAGCGAGTCCGAAAACAGTAACACCTCATTTACCCTCGTAGAAGGTAAAAATAAATGAGCGCTAAGAAAAGCGTTCAAAAAAGCGAAGATGGCTCACGACCAGCTGGAGATGGACATAGACCCATCATCGGCGCCCACATCCCGTGCAAATGATGCAAAGCCCCCCCTGCCGCGGTTCAACAGACTCAGACTACGAGTACCGCCCCGGTTGAGTCAACCCGAAATCCAGTCTCCGCTCCCACGCAGGCGGTGATCGCCAAAACCGCTCCTAGGACGGGTGCCAAGCCCACCGCACCTCCTAGGCCTAAACTGCCTCCACCCATTTTCTTGCGCAAAGGCGTTAACTTCCTCCAAATATCCGCAGACTGCACCCGTCTGCGGATAAACTACAGTAAAGCCGTCCGCACCGCCGACGACGGCATTAAAATTCACTGCCCAGACGTTGAGACTTTCTGCAGTCTCAACAAATCTCGTGGACTTCAAAGTCCAATTTCACTCGTACGCCCTCGAGGAGGAGCGTAAACTAAAGGCCGTTATCCGCGGCATTCCTACCGACTTCCCGGTAGACGAAATCCAAGCCGACCTCTGCGGCCAGGGCTTCCCTATGCACTCGGTGCACAGACCTTGCTGCAGAGACGGCTCACCATTATGGCTAGTTCTCGCCATCCTTCCCAGGACCGAGGAAGCCAAGAATATATTCAATAATCTGAACATGGTGTGTGGCCTCTCGGGTATCCGAGTAACAATTATAACGGAATTAAACTCGACGAACTCGAGGACAGACTAGACTTCGGAATCATCGCACCCTCTACGTCGACATGTTTCCCCATGTCGTCACACATAGACCCTCGACGATAGATATCGCACTCACTAAAGGAGTTGCACTTAATTTCAATAGTATTGAGACAATACACGGTCTCACGTCTGACCACCGGCCGGTTATATTAAAAATTGGACCTCCCGACGGAGGGAGGCCTATTCCCATCCGTAAAATTACTAATTGGAAAAAAGTGTCGACCGCGCTTGAGGAAATCGACACTCCAAACCTCAACAGCATTCCCAATGACATCGCGTCTACAGACGAGATTGACTTTGCCATAGGTGCTCTTACCAACCACATCAGGACAGTGGTCGAGGAGAGCGAGCGGGAGGTTCCGGCATCCTCGGATCGCCGGAAGTTTCCGCCCGATATTCTCGAATTGATAAGAGCAAAAAACGCAACTTTGCGCCGCGCGAGCGCATATCCCACTCCCGAGTAGAGATCCAGAGCGCGAGCTCTCCAACGCGAAGTGAAAGCTCGCGTTCGGGAATCCCGGAATGAGAGTTGGAGCGACCTCATGGAGGAAATTAAACCACCCCACAAAGCGTTTTGGGCAGTTACCAAAGCGCTCAAAACCGAGGGATATACCCCTATACCCCCACTCAAAAAACCTGATAATTCAGTGGCCATAGACGACGCAGAGATAGCAGAGTGTCTTGCAGACTCTATAGAGACTCAATGCTCTCACGCTTCCTCTCCGCACGACATCGCTCATATCAGTCGCATCGAGGAAGAGGTTCTCCAAAAAACCTCCCTCGAACCTAAAAACGATCTGGCTCCAGTCTCACTCAGCGAAGTTCAAACGCTAGTGAAATCACTTAATACCAGAAAGGCACCGGGCCTCGATGGTATTAGTAATAAAGCAATCAAATGCTTTTCTATACCGTCGTTAAGCTTACTGGTCGCGATTTTAACGCGTGCATAAAATTGCTATTTTCCTCCCGCCTGGAAGGAGGCGGAGGTTATAGCATCCACAAGCCAGGAAACCACGACGACCTCCTGCCAGCTACAGACCGATCAGCCTCCTGAGCGGTCTGGGCAAACTTTTCGAGAAAATTCTCAAAACTCGCCTTAGCGATCACCTCTAGGGAAAGGCCTTATCATAGATGAACAGTTCGGCTTTCGCCCAGCCCATTCTTGTCCACAGCAAGTCCTCCGCTTAGTAGAGTATGTCTCGGAGGGCTTTGAAACCGAACATAGCACCGTAGCTGTCTTCTTTGATGTAGCCAAGGCCTTCGATAGGGTATGGCACGCAGGTCTGATTTATAAGTTATATTCTCTCCAAGTACCAGATCGCCTCATAATCACTATTCAAAATTATTTAGCAAACAGACATTTCACATTTAGGCATGAGCGCACTCACTCGACAAGACGTCTTATCAGAGCAGGAGTTCCTCAAGGCTCCACCCTCTCCTCTGCTGTACCCGCGTACACAAACGATGTACCGCGACCGTCGTCGTCTGGCGTCCAACTCGCGTTAATCGCGGACGATACCGCGCTCTTTTACGGAAGTAGGAATAGGAGCACCACCCTCCTCCCCTCCAGAGGGCCATTGACGAGCTAGGTCAATGGTTCCGGAAGTGGAGGATAGAAGTAAACCCCGACAAATCAGCAGCCATACAATTCAAGTATGGTAAGATTAGAGTCGACTCATTGTCGACAAAACACTCCAATCTTAAAATGTTGGATGCGAACATTCCGTGGCAACGGAACTACAAATACTTAGGAGCCACGCTCGATAAAAATCTACACTTCCGAGATCATATCGAGCGTGTTAGAAATACTGCACTTTCTACAAAGCAAGGCTCGGGGCCGTGCTCGGTAGAAAAGTAAACTATCTAGACGTAATATACGTACCATATACAAAATTATTACCGCATTAGGACGGTGATGACATACGCGTCTCCCGTCTTCGCTCACGCCGCTCCGAAAGCACTACATAGACTACAGGTAATACAGAATAAATTCTGCAGAGCCGCAACGGATGCACATTGGTGTGTTCGTAATTCAATTCTCCATACAGACTTAGAACTCCCCACTATTTCCAAATATATGAAGGACGCATCGAAGCGATTCTTCGACATCGCGGGATCACATCTATCATGATCATGACTATCAACCGCCGCATCCCACCCACCTTATCCGTAGGCCACGGAACGTACTTACCGATCCACCTGACGCTCTTACAGCGGCAGTTGAAAGCCTTAATGACGTCAACGACACACATGACTAACTTAGAGTAGGTCTATCCGTTAGTCAGGTCATCGACCTAAGCTCCCTTACTCCACCCGGCCGCCGCTAACCGCCTCCGGGCGGGCAGGAGGGAAGGGAACCGACCCGTGACGGTTTCCTGCGACATTCTATGCCGAGACGACTTCCTCCAGGCGTCGTCCATAGCGCATATCACGCGCCGTCGGCACTCGCATGTGCCGTCCGGCCGCACTCGGTGAAGCTATCAAAGTCGTCTGACTTGTCATCCGACTCGTCTCGACCGACTAAATAGCATAGCCGACCCAATTATTTCACTTTCAGGTGGAATTTTTTAGCGGGTTTCAGTCCCACACTACCCACGCGTATGGGCGCGAGAGTGTGCAGGATAGACATTTTTTACCTCCTCCTCGCCGCAAGAGGGAAACAAAAAAAAATTTTTATTTTTAAATAATTCATAAACAAATTGAACTTTATTAAATCTTTTCGCGTCGGGCAGCAATGATAATAAGGTCACACTGACAATGTTCCCGACTGTTAATAATGCATTAATGTCGTAGTGAAAATTCAAATGCAAAAGTACTAGACAAGTGTTTATAAAATATGAGGGAATGATTCTGTTTTTGTGGGGCAAAGATAAAAAATCAATTTTCGAATAATTTATAATTTTTTATTGAACGAAAATAATATTTATAGTTAAATCTAGTATTTTTAAAGTAAAAAATTATATTATAATTAACATTTTTGTAAAGCGAGATGAATTAGCGAAATAATATCGCCGTAATATTGAATGTGAGTCATAATGAGGGAATGATTTTTAGGGTATTCGGTCAACTAATATCCTTCGCTTAGGAACAAGAACACTAAAATCATCCATGGTACATTTAGTTATAGTTCTATAGTGCTAATAAAAAAAAACAATAAGCACTTGGTAATGTTAATAACACATGAAACTAGATGTGGACATCATTTCGATTTTTTAAGAACTAACCAGATTTTGTTGATACTTGTATTCCTGGGTATTTTGCTAGATAAAATTTTTCTTAGATAGTAAACTTTAATGGGGTCCTTATATTTGTAAGTTATCAAAAAAGCTTAGCTCTGATGCATATGTTGTTAAAACGAAATTTGTCAGATGTAGAAACTGCCAGACTAATTTATTTTAGAAGTTTCCATAGCCTAAAGCTACTGTTACACATGCTCTAAAATAGCATGCTAAAAAGCATGCTATTGCGTATGCTCAATATGAGCATGCTTATGAGCAGTTTACATTTGCTAGCAATAGGCATGCTAGTTTTAGGTATGCTCCTGAATTAGCATGCTCAAAGCAAACACTCCAATACACATGCCATTTTATAGCATGCTCTCTCTGTCAGTTCAAACAAAGCCATGGACAATCAAACAGCTATCCGTATGGAGCTGAATAAGATCATCCTTTTGCTGGCATGCAATGCATCAGCTCGGCGAAAAGAAAGAGAAAGATTTGGGTTCGTGATTGATATCTAGAAGACAGGACTTAGGAGCAAGTGCGGAATTGCTTACAGAAATGCGAGTAGAAGATGCTGCGGGTTACAAAACCATTTGAGGATGCTACCGCATCAATTTGACTTTTACTCTCTCAAGTTGAAAGCGCTATACAGAAACAAGATACACATGCGAAATGCTATCCCAGCTAAAGTGAAGTTGGAAGTGACATTAAGATATCTAACAACTGGAGACTCTTACATACATTGAAGCACTTTACAGGGTTGGAAGATCTACTATATCGATATTTCTACCTGAAGTTTGTGAAGCAATATACAGTGCTTTGAAGGATTATATAAGGGTAAGTAAAACGTTGATAGTAGACATAAGGCATTTATTAAAAAAACAGTAATGTTTAAACATTTACGATGCCATAGTAACTATATATAGGTACTATTTTTTTATTTGTATTAAGTAATCAACAACATTTAAACATTTATTAAGAAATAATTAACTCTTTATACACTTATATGAATTAAGTATTAGATAATCAAAAAGTAATCAACAACATTTGAACATATTGAGTAATAACTAGGTTTAAGAAGACTGCCATGCTTGATGCAACAAATCAACGCTGTTGTTATCAGGAAGTGTGTAAATTGTGTGCCTGTTTGTGAAGCTGCGCTTAAAGCAGAGCTTGTTTCTGTCACGGCAGATAACAGACGTCTTGCTGTAGTCAAAATGTTTTGATTTGAGTTTGTACGTCTAATGCATCATACAGTGGGAGGCTTCGCAGTTGGGCTGCAAGATTCAGGCCAAAATAATGGAATTCGTCATATTCTGTTTGTGTATTTATCGCAGAACTTATGTTTTCCAACCGGTTGAGTGCATCATTCATTGGTTCCTCCTGTTCTTTCTTTACGTCGTCGATGTGACACTAGATTGACTAGATGAGCGTGATTGAGGTCTGTCTTCTGGGATCGTCGAAGGTGGTGACATTACATTCTCTGGCGTAGTTGAATTTTCCGGACGCTGCAAAGACACGTCCGAATGCTGCGAAGACTGGTCTAATCCTGCAACATAATAGTGTACTGTAATGTAATAAAGTTTTTACAGATTCCAAGCCGTGAAGACTGGATACGCATTGAGCATGGTTTTCGTACAAAATGGAACTTTCCAGGATGTTGGAGCGTTAGATGGGAAACACATAAATATATTCGCTCCTGATGACACTTCTGACTACTATAACTACAAGGGCGCCAATAGCATTATACTTCTGGCATTAGTAGATGATGACTATTGTTTTCATACATAAACGTTGGAACTAATGGAAGAGCTTCTGATGGAGGTGTTTATCAAAAATCTAATTTGGCACAAGCTATGGAAAACAATACTCTCAATTTACCGGACTAATCGGTTATTGTGGCAGACGCAGCTTTCCTCTAAAGACATATCTTATGAAGCCATATCAAACAACCCCAACGCGTAGAGAAAAAATATTTAACTACCGTTTATCAAGAGCCCGACGAATCGTTGAAAATGCGTTTGGTATTTTAGTAACTAGATTTCGAGTTCTTATTAATGCCATCGATATGACCCCAAAAAATTGATCCACTACATTACGCCTGCGCTTTACACAATTGGTTTCGGAAAACATCAGATATGTACATCACGCAAAGATGCGTAGACTTCGAAGATATGCAACAAGTGTTGTGGTACCAGGAGCATGGAGGGCACAAATGCGGCAAGTTTTGAAGGCTTATCACCTACTAACGCTACATAACCACGCTTTTCGACGGGCAGAAGCAATAAGAAACACCTATGCGCAGCTCTTTGAAACTATAGAGGCGGTACCGTGGCAAGGTCATATGATATAAATTTGGGATCCTGCTGTTTCGCCAAAATATTTTGTTCAAATGTTTCATTTGCCATGTTTCATTCCCAAACCTCCGAAACAAAAAAATCTCAGTGTATTTTGATGGTTTTATAGAATACAGTAGGTTAGTTTGTTTTATGAAAGTCTGAAAAAATATGGTTTCGGAGAAATTATTATTTGGGAAACGAAAATTTGGCAATGAAACATTTGACCAAAAATATTTGGTGAACGGCAGAGACCCTTATAATCATTATCAAATTCTTGTTCTTGATATAATTAATCATTAAACATGCTGTTTGTTCTATGATATTAAACAATTATGTTTTACAAACAGTTAAGTGCATTTTTATTTATTAAAACTGAAACTCACCATTTCCGTAGAAGTAGTTTCTGTAATTCAAGCAGTGTCCCCAAGAAAGGAATTATTTCATGAAACCATGTGCGGATGGTTTGTATATTAAGTGGCGGCACCAGAACCTGATCGCTTTGAATTTCGACTTTTTAATTCTGTGTGGTACACAGACCTAAATTTTAATTTTGTTTTAATGATTTTCAGTCAAGGACGGATCCTCCATGTCGTTAATAAGTCTTGGTACGCATTTCATTGATCAACATTTTATACTGCGGTATGCGGGGATTCCACAAGCACCGTGATTTCGGTATAATTTACAAATTTGAGCGTTTTTCGTCGCCCCAGCGCATTTTATGAAGATGGTGCACACGCACCTGTTGCGAACGACTGATCGATACCAGCATGCTCATTAGGCAAACCTGTTCACACACGCGCTAAAAGCACGCCCTCCACCCACGCTGCAGGTAGCAGCAGCAGTAGCTTAAAGCTACTGTTACACATGCTGATTACTAGCACGAAAGCATGCCACTATTGAGCAATTGCTACTTAGTAGTATGTGTGTCGAAACATTGCTAATAATGAGCATGCTCATTTTGAGTTTGCTCAAAAATCAACGGTCGTGCGATTTTGGGCATGCTACCTGCAGCGCGGGTGGAGGGGCGTGCTTTAGCGCGTGTGAACAGGTTTGCCTATTGAGCATGCTAGTATCGATCAGTCGTTCGCAACAGGTGCGTGTGCACCATCTTCACGCAAAATGTCTCGCTGGGCGACGAAAAACGCTCAAATTTGTAAATTTATACCGAAATCACGAGTGCTTGTGGAATCCCCGCATACCGCAGTATAAAAATAATGTTGATCGAAATAATGCGTACCAAGACTTATTAACGAACATGGAGGATCCGTCCTTGACTGAAAATCATTAAAACCAAAATTAAAAATTTAAGGTCTGTGTACCACACAGAATTAAAAAAAGTCGAGAATTCAAAGCGATCAGGTTCTGGTGCCGCCACTGTATACAAACCATCCGCGGCATGGTTTCATGAAATGAATTCCTTTCTTGGGAACACCAGCGAGTACAGGGAAACTACTTCTACGGAAATGGTGAGTTTCAGTTTTAATAAATAAAATGCACTTAACTGTTTGTAAAACATAATTGTTTAATATCATAGAACAAGTACAGCATGTTTTATTGATTAATTTATATCAGGGCAGAAGAATTAAATGACGATGGTGAATTTATAGTCTTCATTAAAATATTTTGGTCAAATGTTTCATTTGCCAAATTTTTCGTTTCCCAAATAATAATTTTCTCCGAAACCATATTTTTTTCAGACTTTCATAAAACAAACCTAACCTACTGTATTCTATAAAACCATCAAAATACACTGAGATTTTTTTTTGTTTCGGAGGTTTGGGAAATGAAACATTTGGCAAATGAAACATTTGAACAAAAATATTTTGGCGAAACGGCAGGATCCCAAATTTATATCATATGACCTTGCCTCGGTACCGCCTCTATAGTTTCAAAGAGCTGCGCATAGGTGTTTCTTATTGCTTCTGCCCGTCGAAAAGCGTGGTTATTGTAGCGTGTAGGTGATAAGCCTTCCAAAACTTGCCGCATTTGTGCCCTCCATGCTCCTGGTACCACAACACCTTGTTGTATATCTTCGAAGTCTACGCATCTTTGCGTGATGTACATATCTGATGTTTTCCGAAGCCAATTGTGTAAAGCGCAGGCAGCTAATGTAATTGGATCAATTTTTTTGGGGGTCATATCGATGGCATTAATAAGAACTCGAAATCTAGTTACTAAAATACCAAACGCATTTTCAACGATTCGTCGGGCTCTTGATAAACGGTAGTTAAATATTTTTCTCACGCGTTGTTTGATATGGCTTCATAAGATATGTCTTTAGAGGAAAGCTGCGTCTGCCACAATAACCGATTAGTCCGGTAAATTGAGAGTATTGTTTTCCATAGCTTGTGCCAAATTAGATTTTTGATAAACACCTCCATCAGAAGCTCTTCCATTAGTTCCAACGTTTATGTATGAAAAACAATAGTCATCATCTACTAATGCCAGAAGTATAATGCTATTGGCGCCCTTGTAGTTATAGTAGTCAGAAGTATCATCAGGAGCGAATATATTTATGTGTTTCCCATCTAACGCTCCAACACATCCTGGAAAGTTCCATTTTGTACGAAAACCATGCTCAATGCGTATCCAGTCTTCACGGCTTGGAATCTGTAAAAAAAAACTTTATTACATTACAGTACACTATTATGTTGCAGGATTCAGACCAGTCTTCGCAGCATTCGGACGTGTCTTTGCAGCGTCCGGAAAATTCAACTACGCCAGAGAATGTAATGTCACCACCTTCGACGATCCCAGAAGACAGACCTCAATCACGCTCATCTAGTCAATCTAGTGTCACATCGACACGACGTAAAAGAAGAGCTCCACAGGAGGAGCCAATGAATGATGCACTCAACCGGTTGGAAAACATAAGTTCTGCGATAAATACACAAACAGAATATGACGAATTCCATTATTTTGGCCTGAATCTTGCAGCCCAACTGCGAAGCCTGCCACTGTATGATGCATTAGACGTACAAACTCAAATCCAGAACATTTTGACTACAGCAAGACGTCGCCATCTGTTATCTGCCGTGACAGAAACAAGCTCTGCTTTAAGCGCAGCTTCACAAACAGGCACACAATTTTACACACTTCCTGATAACAACAGCGTTGATTTGTTGCATCAAGCATGGCAGTCTTCTTAAACCTAGTTATTACTCAATATGTTCAAATGTTGTTGATTACTTTTGATTATCTAATACTTAATTCATATAAGTGTATAAAAGAGTTAATTATTTCTTAATAAATGTTTAAATGTTGTTGATTACTTAATAATAAAATAAAAAATAGTACCTATATATAGTTACTATGGCATCGTAAATGTTTAAACATTACTGTTTTTTTAATAAATGCCTTATGTCTACTATCAACGTTTTACTTACCCTTATATAATCCTTCAAAGCACTGTATATTGCTTCACAAACTTCAGGTAGAAATATCGATATAGTAGATCTTCCAACCCTGTAAAGTGCTTCCAATGTATGTAAAGAGTCTCCAGTTGTTAGATATCTTAATGTCACTTCCAACTTCACTTTAGCTGGGATAGCATTTCGCATGTGTGTATCTTGTTTCTGTATAGCGCTTTCAACTTGAGAGAGTAAAGTCAAATTGATGCGGTAGCATCCTCAAATGGTTTTGTAACCCGCAGCATCTTCTACTCGCATTTCTGTAAGCAATTGCGCACTTGCTCCTAAGTCCTGTCTTCTAGATATCCAATCACGAACCCAAATCTTTCTTTTCTTTTTGCCGAGCTGATATATGCTTCTGGATGCATTGCATCGCCAGCAAAGGATGATCTTATTCAGCTCCATACGGATAGCTGTTTGATTGTCCATGGCTTTGTTTGAACTGACAGAGAGTGAGAGAGCATGCTATAAAATGGCATGTGTATTGGAGTGTTTGCTTTGAGCATGCTAATTCAGGAGCATACTTAAAACTAGCATGCCTATTGCTAGCAAATGTAAACTGCTCATAAGCATGCTCATATTGAGCATACTCAATAGCATGCTTTTTAGCATGCTATTTTAGAGCATGTGTAACAGTAGCTTAATAGTTTCATTTCCATAGTCTTACAGCATTTTGCTCTAGGGACACACCACAGACATTTTTATGCTGACAGAAAATTTTTATGCTGCGGAAACGGGCCATTTCAATGATTTACAAACTGAGACCTGGAGTATCTCTAAAGTGTAAATTTAAAAAAATTGAAATGATAATTTTGACATTTTAGTTTATGTAGGAAAATTTAATACATGCAAAAGAAATATAAAAATGTTTGATAAAAATAGTGGTTGAAATAATTTTAATACGAAAAATAAAAATAAACTACGTTTACCTGTTAGTCCATTACCTATAGTCGCAGACTCATATATGACGCTCCATGTGCGCTTATTCATGCAATAATATCCCAGTAAAAATTCAAAACTTATTAACCTTAAATAAATGTAAAATTATCATTATACAATTATTTGGTAACAAAGGGTATTACAAAATTTCCCATTAATTTGAGGACAAGAGTTCTTGAACATGACCAGCTTGATTGGCTTGTATCTTTCTATAAATATCTTTTATTGTTGTTGTATACAATTCAATTTAAAAGAAGCTCCCTCAAATTTTTAGCTCGTTTTTTGTGGAAGAAGGCTGCCTCCCAAATGATTAATAAATTCATATTATAATCTTAAATTCATATTATAATGACGCATTTCAATAACTTATCTATAATCTATAAAATAAAGGGATTTTTGCATTTGAATTTGAGAGAAACTAGAAGTTTTTGACGTAATAAATTCCATATTATTGATATAATTTGTGTTTGACAATTTCTAATGATTTCTGCTACGAACTTCGATTTTAGTTCAAACAATAATATAGTTTGAACTAAAATCGAATTAATTAATTATTTTAATATATTATATTAAAATAATTAATTAATTGAAAAAGTCATTTTATTATATTCATTTCGAAAATATAATTGTTGCTCATTTTGTCGAGTAGTAACACTATATGCGTATCACGTCATTTTCATAGAGAAGTGTGAATGTCATTTTTTTTCTTCATAAGTTTGTGTAAAGTTTTCACTTTTTGTTTTTCTTTACTTTTATTTGCAAGTTTATTGAGTTCATTAAACCTTCTAAGAACCTGATTACATAAATAATATACAAGGTATATATGTCCATAAAGTACACAATTATTACTTTTTCTGAGTAGGTACTTATTTTCACGATGTCTCAATTGGATAACTTAGAATCTTTGGAAAAGGAACTGGCGAATTTACAAATGGTTCAAGAATCACTTCCATCCAGCAAATCCAAGAAAATCCCACCAGCAGTTCCACCTAAAAAGAAGGCACAACCTCAGGTACCGCACAGTTCTGCCGTAAACACGCTTCGAGAACCTTCATATTCGTCCGTTTTACCGTCCAATAATAAAACTTTCTTAAATAATAATAATTCCTTGACATATACTCAACCACTCTTCAAAGACTATGTTAATGTCAATACTATACAAAGCAATTTACAAAAACCTCAAGCAACTTACTCGCAGATTAGAAATAATGTTCCAAGCCTCAGTAGTGACCATAACATCAACAACAAATTTTTGTCCACTGTGCCTCCACCACAACATCCAGCGAACATAGGACAAAGCAAGTATGGTTCCAATCATAATATTGAAGAATATGCTCCTCCACCTTCACCCGTTAGTTCAAATTACAGTGAATTGGCTAGGGCAACTGCTAATATCAACTTTAATCAAGATAACGTAAATTATCCTCCTATATATCAAAATGAGTATCCTGTTTATGGAGGTTCTCAAATGTCTACGTATGAATCATTGTATGAGCCATTAAATCTCTCTCGTAATAATGTATCGGGACAAGAAAATAATTCTACGATGACTTCTTATCGCAGAAATGTTCCAAACTCTAATAATCCAATTTTACCTAAAGAACGCGAAGTAGATGCTTTGACAAATATACTTGTGCAGTCTATATCTGATAGTCAGGAATTAGATGTATTTGGAACATGTGTGAAATGTAAAGAGAAAGTGATTGGAGAGACATCTGGATGCACTGCAATGGGTAATATGTACCATGTAAAATGTTTCACTTGCCATAAATGCAGGATTAATTTACAGGGAAAACCTTTTTATGCAGTAGATAACCAGCCTTATTGTGAAGCTGATTACTATGAATCTTTAGAAAAATGTTCAGTTTGCAATAACCCCATTTTGGATAGAATATTGAGGGCTACTGGAAAACCATATCATCCTAATTGTTTCACTTGTGTAGTTTGTGGAAAAAGCTTAGATGGAATTCCTTTTACTGTTGATGCCATGAATCAAATTCATTGTATTGAAGATTTCCATAAAAAATTTGCACCACGCTGTTGCGTTTGTAAATTGCCAATAATGCCCGAAGAAGGGCAGGAAGAAACTGTTAGAGTTGTTGCGTTAGATCGCAGTTTTCATGTGCGTTGTTATCGATGTGAAGATTGTGCATTGCTACTTTCTTCAGAAGCTGAAGGACGAGGCTGCTACCCTCTCGATGGGCACATTTTGTGTAAATGCTGTAATGCTCAACGTATTCGTCGCCTCACTAATGTTATGACCACTGATTTATAATTCGGTTTATGCATCATCTCAAATTTAATAATTAATTTTTGGAGATGGAAATTAACTTTTATTTAATTTTTTTTATTTATGATTCATTAATTCTATTGATTTGAAAAATATTATGATGTATTGGTTTCTAGTCAAAATTATATAAACTTGCCAAATATGAAGGCAACTTTATCTAAAAAGAAATATTATTTTTTTGTTTCTATTTGTTGGATCACTGATTTAAAATCTATACATAAAGCTTATGAATTTGAGTACCATATTACAAATTAGTCAAATACATATTTAAGCCTTAACTTTCCTGGTGTGCTAAAAAGTGTTATAATACATTGAATATTGTTTTTATATTATGCAGGTTAGATTATAGAATATGCTCCAGTAGGTCCAATATGCATTATCAATTGGGCTATATTTTTGAAAGACAATTGTGTTTAGTGTTATTGATCATATAAAAACAGTTTCGATATTCAGATGAGAGAACTTAAACAAGTTCTGTAGCCTAAGTAGTTTAACTTTAAGAATGGAAGCATAGCAAAGAAATATGTCTGGATCTCCCTATTGATGTCAAGGTCAAGGTATATGGCTATGCTCATGTGCAAGTATTACATCAATAAATACTAGTGCTCACCCTGTGGTCAAACTTCGATTATAATCTTTATTGAAAATTTAAGTAAAACTTACATAAATTTACTTGTTATGAACATTTTGTTTTAATTTTATATATTCATTTATTGTGTCGGAGACCATACCATATGTACTAGAAAACAGTTCAGTATCATTATAATTAAATAAAAATTAAATTTAATAAAATAATAATGATAAACCACAATTTCAAAATTTTCATTTGTTGATATGAAATAAAAATTATTATTTTGCTTCAATGTTAAGGAATAAAACAAAAAACAGTGATTTTGATGGATTAAATTGTTTCTTGTTTTGTTTCGATACTTGTCATATCATAAAACTTTATGATTCCCTTTCTTCTGTTGTTGTTTATATTATAATGTGTAAAAATGCATATAGAACGATATGTATCATACAAAGAATTTTAAACAGTAAAAACTGTATTGAGTATTATACAAAGATTGATGTGATTAATAGAGATTTCTAAATAACTCTACATCAAAGGTGAGCGAAAAAAACTGTTTCTAAAATTCTTATATTGATAACACTACAGCTTATCAATAGCTAATAAAAAAAAGAAAAATTGTTTGATAAACAGAAAAGAAAAAAGGTACTGAATTTTGTCTTTACTTATTTATGTATATAGATAATTTATGAAACATTCCTATTGTGGCTGCTACATTTTTTTTTACATTTGTCAAGGGCAGCTAGTTTCTTAGTTTTTATTTTTCTCTATGTACACATTCAAATTAATGATTTATCTAAAAAATAAATAAGTTTTTTGAAGGACATATTTTATATTTGTAAAACCTTAATCATTTAGTATTGTTGACATTTTAAATGTAATGATCATTTTGATATCGGTAATTCTAAAATAAGTTTTAACAGAAAAATATATTAATTAATCTAGAATAAGTTCCATGAGAATTAATCTATTAAAGTATTTTTTTAACTTTCTATGTGATGTTATAAAATAAATAGCAAATTGAACTAATATTCATAGGTATTATTAAATTTTAATGTATATTTTAATATACATAAAATCTTTTAATTATGTTGATATTAAATTATAGGTTGGAATACATTAATTTTTCGATAGTAAATGTATAATTTATAATATAGTATCGAGTAATAAGAAAAATATAATTAATGAATTATGAAGGCAAGATAAAACTAAATGTTTTGATAATATGCCATTGAGAATACACTAAATTTTTATATACAAGGAATAATAAACATTTATACACTTGAAAAGGTAATTAAAATGCTTTTATAAGAGATGTGTTTGTATAGTGTTCATTCTAAATGGACCAATGTTATATAAAAAATAAATTTACAATTTATATTGTTGTTGTCTTTATTACATTACTTGAATACTAGATGGGGGAAAAAGTTTTTTCATATTTTATAAGTAAAAAGTTGCAGTAAAATCTCTGGTCGTGCTGTTCTTATTGACATTTTAAAAAGAAGAAAAGAAAAAATGGTGTCCTACTATTGACGTGACAACGTCTTAAATTAGGTTGCGGCTGGGAGTCACTTTGAAAAAGTGTAACGCTCGGTAACGTAACGATGAGTCACCGAACGAGAGAGAGGCCCGCCGAATGCCTTGCGTCTCTCTCCCACTCAACTATGATCGGTCTGCCGCGCGCGCAGCACTAGAGAATTAGTGCATAGCTTGCAAATGTATTGCAAGTTATTGTATGTATATTTGTATATAAATACGTATGTATGTGTAAAGGTAAAATAAAATTTTGTTAATATGAAATTCAGTGCGAGATTCTTTGTATAAATTAATGTTTTAAATATAATTCTTTGTATAAATAAATGTTTTAAATTGTTACTATTATTTCATCCTTCTTCCTACTATACGAATGAATATTCACATTAAAATGATTTTACCATTCAAAGTCGTTGTCACGTAAAACTTTCGCCCGTATACCGACTTTACAGGCAACCAAATTTTTTTTGTTTATTGATTTTCTGTCCACCAAAATGAGTAAATCTAAATAAATATAAATAAAATAAAAAATGGATTACCTATGACAAGAATGAGCGACAAAGATCATGGTCAAAAGACAAGCTCCACACACCGTAAAACCCGGATTAACTTTCAATAAATTGATGCTATGTGTATAGTGAGTGAGATTGTAAGAGCATTATTCATTATGAGCTTGTACTGCCGGGCAAAACCATCAATTAGGATCTCTACTGACAACAGCTGACGAAACTAGCAAGAAATAGGGAAAAAATGGCCCGAATCGATCAATAGATAGGATGTGGATTTTCACCGTAATAATGCCAGGCCACACACATCTTTAGCCACTCATCAAATATTGAGAGAGTTTGGTTGAGAAGTGTTAATGCATCCACCATATAACCCTTACCTTGCACCCTCAGATTTTTCCCTGTATCTATCTCTTCAGGATTCTTTAGGTAGTATTAGGTTAACATCAAGAGAGGGCTGTCAAAACTACTTGTTGCAGTTTTTAATCTGGTGTGTGTGTGTGTGTGTGTGTGCATGCGCGCAGGCGAGCGTGTATGTAATAATTAAATGTAAGTAAAATAGGTATGATGAAAAATTATCTTGAATATGATAAAACTTTCCCAAAACTTACATAATGAACATTATTTAGCTCGATTGAGTGCATAAAGTTGCTGTTTACGCCATATTCTCGAGATTAAATGCAGTGGCAATAGCCCCCCTCCCTTACGCCCGCAGTCCAAATTAGTTCCTACCCGCACTCGCTGTCTTCTGTATATCGAACGCAACTGCAAATCGCTCATAATATTATGTGTTGTTATAATTATCGTCAACCGCAAGTGCATACTACATGTTCGGTGTCCAACCAGCACAGACGCGCAGTCGTGCTTGAAACCACGGTGGCCGCCGAGAATGAAGACATCACACAAAAGGGTGAGCCCTCAACAAGCAAAAGGCCTTGTACGAGCCAGGCCCCTAGCCGAGATAGCTCCATAAAATACGACAATTTAACGAAAGGCGTGTGACCCTTATCAGATTCAGACTATTTTTTTTTAATAGTAATAACATTTTCAAACTTTCTTTTAAATTTTATTCCTACCTCTCCATACTATATGCCCTGTCAAGTACTAACTTTGTGTGGTAAGTCATTTTATTTTTTCATTTCTTGCCACACACTGTTTCAGGTTTTAGTACACTGTAACATACATTCTGTACATTTATCATTAATATTTACTACTAGCTTTCCGCCCGCGATTTCGTCTGTGCAGAATTCGTTTTCTCACGGTGTTTACTTTCAAGCATTAGCACCGCCCAGCGATTTTACACGTAGTTCTCGTTTCCATGAGAATATCGGGATAAAAAATAACCTATGTCATTTTCAAACCCTTCAATTGTCTACATGCCAAAAATCACGTTAATCCATTACTCCATTTAGACGTGAAAGAAAGACAAACAAAACTCTTTAGAATATCAATAAGGATTATTGTAATTAATTTGTAGAGATAACAATTGCGTGCGCGACAGTACCTATGCGCAGCTATCCCTTTCACATTTCGTTCACCGCTAGACTTACTTGTCGCTAGTTGTATTAGATAATTAATAAAAATAAAAAAAATTGAGAAATAAAATTCGGAATTATCAGACCGATGTCTCGCCTAGACATCGAAATCATGCAAAAATTGGTGAGCTTGATGGATAAAATATTTACATACATAAAATTAAGTTTGTATGAAAGCCTTAGAATTCGCATTTGTCTAGTGTTTTTTGAAATCAAATGCTCTATATATGGATCATTACAATTCTACAGTGGCAAATTCTTGTTAGGATCACATGCTATGCCAATCATTCGATTCTATTGATTTATCAAATATTCACCTTGTATCTTATACCGATTAATTTATAGGAAATTGTAAAATAATGCCGGTGCGTTAACGGCCACAACGGCGCTATCCTACCTCCATATTTAAAGGCATTTTTAGAATGAAATACCTAGTCGTGAAATATAATAATAATGAAATAATATTTAGATAATATATTACCATCTGAATTACAAGTGTATATAAAAATTTAGCTCATTCAAACACCAGGAACATGTCAATTAACTGGGGCAAATGAAGTTAAATAAAAAAATTATAATGACTTCTGATTAACTAGATGAGGCATGTTTGAATATTTTGAAAAATAGTTGTATGAAACATACATAACAAAGAATTGGAGTTTGTTAATACTACCGTGTTCCTGGGAATTGCTTTAGATAACAGGCTTCAATGGGGTCCTCATATCTGTAAGTTGGCGAAAAGCCTTAGCTCTGCTGCCTATGCAGTCAAAAAAATAAGAAAATTATCAGACGTCGAAACTGCTATTGGTTTATTTTAGCTGTTTCCATAGTCTGTTGTATGGCATCTTGCTCTGGGGAAACGCCGCGGATATACATAGAAGTTTCGTATTGCAGAAGCGGCCCGTTCGCGCGATTTACAAGCTCGGTCCTCGTGCATCTCTTAGAAATAAGTTTAAGGAAATTCAAACCTTAACTCTGGCATCTCAATTCATTTGTGAAAATTTATTATATGTAAAAAAAAAATTAGAAATGTGTAAAAGAAATAGTAATCAACATATACTCAATACCAGAAATAAAAATAAACTGATTTCACATGTTAATCGACTGTGCAAAATCACAAATTCATTTAGTGAGCTCTGTGTGCGCATATCTATTCAATAACGTCCCTGTGGATGTATAAGATTTACCCCTATATATATTTAAGAGTGTTATTAAACAATAACACAGTAAAAAAGAGTATTATACAATTTCTGAATATTTAGAAGACAAATATCCATGGGCGTAAGCAGCTCGACTTTTTACCCGGCTGTTTCGTTTTTAATGGTTTTGTATTTGTTTGGGCTATGTATGAGCAAATTAGAAAAGAGCTACACTTAAGTTTCTTGCTCATTCTTCTTAAGGAAAAACTTCCTTCCGAATGAGCGGTAAAGTGTAAATTCGCAAAAAAAACTATGACGTATTTCAAGTGTTATTTTGTAACCTACGAAAATTAAAGGTAAGGTTAATTTTTACAAAAAAAGGGCATGTTTTTGGGATTTTTTTGTGACGACACAGTTAAAATATTTTTATTAAAACTAATGGTATTAAAATATAAAATTCAAAGAATATTAGATAACATTTTCACCAAGACATATTAAAAGATACGGCAATGGCAGCAATTATTCGGACGTGTCTCTAAAAAGTAGAATTGCAATGCCCTCATAACTTGGTGCTGGATCATCTAAAATGAAAAATGAAAATTCATTCGTTAGATAATAGTTTTCTCCAGGTAACGCTGGGAGGTTTTCGAAATTTCAATTTTTCACTTTTTGGAACACTGAAGGAAAAAATGCGATTTTTACGAAAAAATCGGCTAATTTGTTATCGTATAATAAAAATTATTAACAAATTTTAAAAACTCTCCAGTGTTATCTCGTAAATGATGTACAGAATTAGTGTTCAAAATTTCAAGGGATCGGTGTTATAGTTTTCAAGTTATGAGGGGCACAGACTGAAAACGTTAGTTGTGAGGGAAACGCTTTAAAGTTTTAAACACTAAAAAATCAGGTATAAAACGTTCATAAGCGAATTTTATCGACTTACCTCACACTGAATCGTCAATGCCAGGTCCATAAAGAATATTGCTATCATCAAATATGTCTAAAGCACTTTTTTACTTGTTCGTAACTTCATTTTCAACGGTCACTTTTATCTTTATAGCTGACGCGCTACTTGTTACAATGCCTTCGTTTTTGCGAAGGTACAATTTTTTTAGGCCGATATAATCCTGAACCTGTTGATTTTCTATCAGATCTTAGAATTTTTTTAGGCATTTTGGTAATAATTAAAAACAAAACTTGAAAACGGAGCTAAAATGATGTGAAAATAGGAACACGTGTACGTCTACTCAGTAGAAATTTTACTGCCACACTAAATTTTATACTCTATACTGACAAAATATGGAACAGGTATAAGCAAGTTTAAACTTACTCGAAATTTCTATGAATAAAACTGAGAGAGAGAGAGAGAGAGACATAGAGAGCGAAACATCTGCCAAGTAATAATTGCGCGCTCGGGTCAGGCAGGTAAAAGAATTACATCCGACAAGTAAAGAAATACTCATAACTTCGTCAATTTTGTTTCAATCGACTTAAAATTCCGACACAATATTCTTGAGATATAATATAATACATTCAATTAAAAAAATATAAATAAATGAAAAAAAATTTAATACCTTACCCCCCCCCCTTAAAAAAAAATAATAATAGTAATTAAATAGAGAGTTACATGAGAAAAGTCGAAGTTTGTGGATATACTTTGGGACAGTTAATAGTACATATTTAAATAAGTGATAATTAAAGATCATTATTAGTATTAAATCTTTAATAAAAAATACACAATACTGGCTGGAACTTATTTTTTTATAAACAAGGCACAAACATCACAGCATAATTACTTACGTTAATCATTATACTCTACACACAAAGAGATTTAAATGTTACTATCATACCAGAGCAGAGAATGTATGTAAAGTCTCAATCAACAACTTTTTACTTGTAGGTTACATGTCGCTCAATCTAGTACGATATACTTAAGCGCGACCAGGAAATGGTGACGTACGAGATCAAAGTTTGTGCACCAAATTATTGCCAACATTCACTCTATATATTTAAATCTCTTTGACTATATAATATAGGAGCGTTAATACAGAATAATTTGTTTCTCCATGCTTTTAGCATAGACAAAGTAGTAAATATAACACAATAAAATAAATCGGCTAATTTTAAAGTAGATACATAACTATTGGAACTATATATAATTTGAAATACAACCGATTGATCGGTATTCCATTTTCACTGAAATTGATATTTGGAATATGAATGAAATGAATCAAACAAAAACATTTTGCTATAAAAAATAATAATTTCAGCTTTTTACAATTTTTATAATCATTGTAAAGAACTTGTGTTTCACTGTATTGCATATATTCATTGTGATATATTTTTGAAAGTGGCTCCGGTTAAAGACTACTGCTAAAATTCCTTTAATATACAGAAGTAATTTTTTTCGCTCATAACAATCAGCATACTAACTACAAATCATATAATTATAAAGTGTATTATTTTGAGGATCTGTTCTTCTATCTTCACCATTATGAAATATGGAAAAATTGAAAAAGATTACTTTTCTGCAGTTCTCGTTTCATCTGTATGGCACACACCCGCACACCATTTACCATACGGCACGCCGCTCAAACATCTATTTATGTGACATTAACTATCACAACAAAATGAAACATAAGTCATAAAAATTTTCATGTCACATCAATTTTATTCAACACTCTTTCGCATTATAAAGTTTCAAGACAAAAATCAATAAGGCCATATGTATCAGAGATTCTAAAATCTCATTCCTACAACTAACATTGCTTTATGTCACATATTTATGTTTTGAAAAGCTAATAAAGTCATTTTACATAAATATATAAACAATTGATAGCATAGATACTTATTTATTAAGGGAATGATAAATTCGTATTCGTGCGAATGTCATGTCTCTGAGATTAATTTTTCACATATTTTAATAAAGTCTACAATGAATCGTAATGTAGTTTAATGAAACACATATAAATGTACACATATATGATTGTATGTATCACCCCATCATCCATCACATTACAGAGGCACACACATCCATAGTCTTTTTGTTTTGTATTGAGGTGTTGAGACCTTGCAATTGGAATCTATTTTAATATCAAAAAGGGATTAAAATCATACAAACAAAGGCACAAAAAATTGCCTTTAGCCTCTGCATCATAATTAATACATACTCATTTTATCTTTTTGCAATATCATTTGCTATCAGTGACAACTACTAAAATATTGAATATTTTTAAATGAAATGGACAGTGTTGTCCTTTTCGCAAGTACTTAATATTCTTAATTTTTATACTGTATAATTTTTTGTATATGAGAGTCATAATTATAGTTCAAGTGAAAACAGTACATCATGTAACAAGCAGATATACTAAAAATATGTAAATACTTAATGGCCAATGTGCAATGTACAAGCCATCTAATCCTATTTAAAGAATTTTTATACTATCATCTTACATACCTATATTAAAAAATTGGCAACAGTATAGCATTGGCAAGTATCTTAATGGCGAGCTTTTAAAATGTAGTATCTTAAATGTAGTAGGAATTTATAAATGTTTGTGCTATCACATTAAGATATGTAACTTCTGTTTCCCAAAATAAATGCAAAACTATGCTGAAATAAATTTTAAATTTTCTTTATTGTTTTATTTTAAACTTTGATTTGAGATCAATGCTCATAATAGCTACACAGACCAGCCATACAGGGCTTTTGTTATATTTTATATTTTAGCTTCATATTAAATTTTGGTGGACTTAAAACTTGTTTCGTGACTGGTGACTGATTTTCTTTTACACTTGCAGTCGATGCTGGTACATTTGTTTTCATATTAAAAAGTGTTTCAGGTTGTGATGTACCAGAATGTTTTGAAATAGAATTCACAGTAAATTTTCCATTATTAATATCATTGTCAGTTTTTCTAATTTTTGAGCACTGTATGTTTTGGTCAGGATTTATATTTTCTATGGAATGTTGATATAAAACCTCTTCATCAGGAGCTTTATTGATTTTTGGTTCAAATTTTTCTCTCAATAAGGAAAATTTCCTCCGAGGTTTGTTTTTTCCAACTCTCTTGTAACTATTTATATTTTTAGCAACAGCTACAACATTTACTAAAGGCATAGGTGCATTATCTTTTACAATCAATGATTGTAAGGATGAATTTATTTGATTTGTGGTTAAGTCTTCAACAGACTTTTGTGGTGCTGCCTTTTTAAAAATAAGTTGATGCATATGATGAGCATTTGCATTTGATAAAACTTGTACAGTATTCTCACTTTTATTGTTTAACTTCTTTACTTGATTTTTTAATAAATTAGGCTTTTGCACCTGACTAGTATTTTTATTTCTGACGGATGAATTTATTGTTTGTATTAATTGACAATTAGGATCAGCTATTGAAATATTATTTTCTTTCTTGTTTTCATCAAATTTTGTTTTTTGAATTTCATTTAGCACATTTTCTTTTTCAGGCAATGATTTCATTATATTACTAGAATCAAATTTTGATGGTTCTTTCCAAAGAGCATGTTTTAAATTAGATTCTAACTTACAAGTTGTTTCTAGTTGTGGAGAATCCCATGAATGTTCACGTCTGTGATAAACACATTTTGGAGAACTAGTAACTGTTGCTTTTCTTATTTCATCTATTGTCGCAACTAATGAACTTTCTGAATTCAATCTTTTTTTAGTAGGTGGATCCATATCACCTAGATCATCTAATTCCTCAATTATAGGCTCTAAATGATTATTAACATTGTCTACTACATATGAAATTGGAAAAATTAATTCACTTTCAGTATCAATTTCCTTTATATTACCAATATTTTCATCACCTGAATGGCGTTCTGTTGTATTTACATAGTCATTTTGTTGATTACTTTCTTCCTGCTTAATACAAACATTTGAATAATAAGGCGTCTTCTTCAAAGGACCTTGAAATCCAGAAAGTACGTAGTTTTTTATTTCTTGAGACGTAGAGCTGCTGATTTCAGAACTACCAGATGTAAAAGTGTCACATCTCCGTTCTCTAACAACACTGTCATCGTGAAGCCAGTTTTCAATGTCGCAATAACCGTTCCATGATCTTAACCCCCACGCTTCTCTAGCTATGTTTACAGCACATATATTTTCATAGTCATGCACAGAGAGCATTTCAGTGGGAGTGTCCACTTCACGTTTAGTAGTTAGAATGTTAGTGTCACATTTTCTGTTCTTGCCTTTTTTAACATACATTTCTTTAAGAATGTCTAAAGCTATTCTTTGAATATTTTCAATATCAGCATCTTGGTTACCAACTTTAATATTCTTTAATGCGCTAAGACACAATTTTTGGACAATGTTCTCATTGAAAGTATTAATATCTGAACTATTTATATCACTAAAACTTAAATCTAAATCCATATCTATGGAATCAGAAGATGTCTTTTTATTTGAACCGTCGGTCTCATGGCTTATTTCTGAATCTTGATCATTTTTTAAAACCTTATTGAATTCTCTATTATTCATGTCAGATTCAAGAGCATCTCTAAGCACGTCAGAAGAACATATTCCTCTACGTTTTTGAAGATTAAGCCTTTTTGAAGTCAACTCATCTATAGAACTTTCTAGGTTTTGCAAAGCAGATAGTTTGATATTTAATTCTGTTGGTGGACAAATAGTAAGCTTTTTATGTTTACTCATTGGTTTTCCTATAGTACGACCATTTATATCACTATCATCCAATTTTGTAAAATTCATAGACTGTGGTGTATTTTCTACTGTGTGAAATTCTATGCTTGACACTTCCATACTATTGTTCCCTATTGGAGCAGATACAAAAGTTGGTGTACCAGATCTAGCAATCCAATGATCTAATAAGAATTTTTTATCTGCATTCTCAATGTTGCATTTGGTAATACTCTCTGATACCTTAGAATCTCCCCTAAAACAATATTATAAAAAGAATTATTACTTTATTCATACATATTTTGGTGAAATACTTTTTCACGGTTATATATATTTAGTAGATGGATGTTTTAAAAGATATAGATGTTTTAAAGAATATAGATGTTTTAAAGGAAGTGATACTATAAGGTGCGTCATAATAATGAGATTGAAATTTTATAATGTCATATTTATTTATGACAATGAATAAAAATACTTAAGTTTATTTTACTAAAAATTCAGTTCTAGTAGTGATCATTTGTGAAAACATTGTATAAGTATATTAGGATAAAAAATTGGGTTTTATAGTTCTCCCAGGAATAACAATAGAAAAAAAAGGAAACCCAAAGTAAATTTATTCAAAAATAAGATTTTTAAATTACCCAGTAATATAAGTGTATATGAACCATAATTAGTAATTGAACTAAATTTTATTAACAAACTGCAAAATTTGTTATGGCAGTTCCATTATTGAGGTGAAGTTCAAAGACATCGAAAAATTCATTGTGATTGATAAAATTCATATTTTGTGTTGGGTAACTTTTAGTTTGTTTCAGAAACTAGATGCAATCTATTAGACATAAGCCTTATGTAAATATACGGTAGTTCACATGAATTTATCACTATTGTTATTAAAATGTGTAATAAAAAATAGAAACAGTCATTATAATTACTTTTCTCAACTAAAAGGAAAATTATTCAAGCAGATAACATAGTTTACAGAAGTTATATGGTTTATATACAACTGTTTTTATAAACTTTTGTGAAATTATTTTAGGAAGGCATGAAGCCCAAAATTATATAATATACAAAAAAGGATTGCTGGTATTATTTTCTTTAAACTTTCATGAGATTAAAAGTACAATTTTTTTATATATTTTTTATGTAAAATTGAGAGAAGGATAATTTTATAAATTATAAATTAAAAAATATATATGTAAGTGGATTAAAAATGTAAAGTAATTTCTACTTCAGATTTTCCAAACAGATTCCAATACTGTATAGTCCTGAATAGTCCTGAAGTAGTTGTAAATTTTTATTCGCTGTCCAAATTCTTGCAAAATTTAAAACAAAAAACGTAGGACATATGTCATAGATAGTTGCTGTGCATTTCATATGACTTCACTATTGTTTCTAAAGTTGGTGACAATGAAAATTAATCGACATTAGTAAACACAAAAATCTTAATTAAAAATAGTTATTTATAATAGACAATTATAATTAATGGAAATAAGTACTTAAATATAACTTATTTTCAATAAATATAACTGTCATCCAATTTATAACAGCAATTAAAAATTCACAATCACAAATTATCAGAACTAGAACAGTACAGGATTTGAAATCTATAGAAAAATTTGTAGAAGAAATAATTTTGTACTCCTTATACAATTTGAAGAATGTACAATGTTGTAAATACCATTTTGTTATTTTTGTATTCTGCTCTTATTTTTATTTCACAAATATATTACATCTATAATAAACGATTTATTTTTAATGTTTCACTATTTTAAATGTGTATTTTAATCTTACTAACTCACTACTCATTATAAAAAAACTTTGATATTGAGTAGTGAGTTTCTGTAGTTTCTTAGGTTTAAGTTTTTGTAGTTTTTGAGTTATGAAATTATAGTAATTAATTTATAGTATTAGCTATGTTGGATATATTATGCCAGTCCTATGTACAGATGGAAATCATATCTATAGGACAGATATTCTTGTTTTTTATACATGTAATCTACTCTGTATACTTTTCGAAATACCTGTAATTGTTTTACTGGTAATAAATATTATTATTATTATCAAATTTAACATTAAACACAAAAAAGGAATAATTTTGAACATATACATTAATACTATTTTCATACCCAATTTTTTGTACATAATTCAATCAACATGGGAAAGATGTAGGTTTTGGTAGAACTAATGTTTTTTGATTTATATAATAGATGAAATTTGATTATCTATAATATTTATGATTTAAAAAAATTAGATGTTTTGGATCCATTATTTTAGGTATAATTTATATATTTCCAATTATTTCACATAAGGAGATGAAATTGAAATTTAAGCTAAAATTCTAATTGAATCATTTTACAATACCAATATCTTAATATATTTAAATTCTTAAGGAGATTGCTTTACTTTATAATAATTACATGTAATCTAAGAATTTACTCAATATAATTGCAATAGAATATTCATCAAGTGATTGCAAACTATTCATTCTCCTTCTTAATATTTGTCTAAAGTCATTGTCAAATATTTAGAAATGTATGTGCTTAGACTTTTAAATTACTACAATGTTCTTACAACAATATTGAATCTGAATTCCTAAGTTAAAGATAATTAATCATTTCCATATATTAACAATTTCTTTTTAAAAGGAATATTAATAGTTAGAAATGCTTCATAAGAAAATGAATATATGTGACCAAAGGAGAAAAAGCCAGTTGTATAATTCTCGTACCTCTTTTTATTGTGATGCACATTGACTATAAAAACTCATAAAATCTAGAAATACCTAAATTACACCAAAGAAGCAATGATCCAAAACTGCTATTTTTTAAGGGCCCATTAAAGCAATATGATTAATATGGAAACAAATAACTATTGTACAGTAGGCATTCGATTAACCAGACTAATATTTGTTATAAGGTATTCAGATAAGGGAACGTCCATAAACCACGTGGTCATATTTTAGTCTCTCTAGGACTCCTCCCTCCCCCCATGTGGCCTCACGTAGCCTTTCTATGACCCCCACCCAATGGAACGTGGTTTTTCACGATACATTAATTTATTTATAAAATAAAATAATTAATAATAAATTAATTTATTAACAGTTTATTTTTCAAATAATGTATTTAATTATTTGATTCCTCTTGTTAAATTAACATCGGGGTCCTCAAATTATCTTATTCAACAAAATTTTCATCTGAAGAAACCACGTAGCTTTGCTCTCGACTCCCTCCCCCCTATTACGTGCCTCAGCGTAGCGCTTAAGCTTATCCCTCCCCCCCTTGGTCGAGCTACGTAGTTTATGGACGCTCCCTAATCAAACATTCAGATAATTGAATGTATGAACAAAAGCGATTTTCGTTCATATTATTAATTCTAGAATGATATCGTACCTCGCCCGCATATGACGCTTTTATAGATATGTTGTCATATGAATATTTTTCTAGGGTTTATTAATAGCGCTAATTATATATACAAAACAAAAACAAAACAAAATATTCAAAACAATAACATCAAAAAATTAATATTAATAAGAGATTAGACATACATTTTAAAATGTACATATGTACCTATGAAATATTTCCTTTATTTATATTCTCTGTACTTCAGAGATACGACAAAAGTGTTGTCATACCAGTCAATAAATACTTAGGTGTTCATCCATATGCTTTTTTGGTTTTTGTAAATCACGGAAATTCTGATATTTTTGAAGCAGTTGATAGAATATTAAACCAATGATATGCAGATTCTTCTAAAAATTAATTTTCCTCTTTTTTACATAATTTTTTCTTAATATATATCATCTTTTTGATAGTACCTACACCATACAAATCAGGTAACTTACAAGTTTTTAATTTTTTCAATGAAATAAAAAAAAATTGGTTGCCTGTAAAGTCGGTATACGGGCGAAAGTTTTACGTGACAACGACTTTGAGTGGTAAAATCATTTTAATGTGAATATTCATTCGTATAGTAGGAAGAAGGATGAAATAATAGTAACAATTTAAAACATTTATTTATACAAAGAATTATATTTAAAACATTAATTTATACAAAGAATCTCGCACTGAATTTCATATTAACAAAATTTTATTTTTACCTTTACACATACATACGTATTTATATACAAATATAACTACCTTCACATTATCACTACACAATCGTTTTACAATTAACTGGCAACGTGTAAACTTGTATGCAGGCGCCTAAGCGAAATAGAAGCGCAAGACATGAACCGGTGTGTATCTCTCTCACTCTCTCTCTCTCGCTCTTAGGCGGGCTAACTGTGCTCGAGTGGAAGGGACGCGTGCCTTTCACTTTTTATGTCTGTCTCTCTCGCTCTTAGGCGGGCTAACCATGCCCGAGTGGAAGGGACGCGTGCCTCTCACTCGCTCTCATTGTGAGCGCATAACGTGAGCGGAGCGTAACGCAGTTTCTTGAAGTGTCACCCGGCAAACCAATTTATAAGACGTTGTCACGTCAAAATATCTATTTTGTTTTTAAGCCACAGCCTCACTCTTTTACGTTTAGACATTTTAAAGTACAGACGTGACACAACGCAGCGGCATAACAATTGGTAACTATCTTAGTATAATATCAAAACGCGTAAGACGGAGAGGCGTGGTGCGCTAACGTATAGAGAGCGACATGTCGTGCATATATGGACTACAAAATTATTTGATCACGATCGACAGTCCAGATATGCGAATCCATATAACCAAGATCTGGATAATCGAGTCTCTACTGTAATATCAAAGCTTTTAAAGGAAATATGGAAAGAAAAGGCAAGGAAATGCATATACAAAATACATTAATCATAATATAACCATATATCAAATTTATATGCTTTTGATGACTTTTTTATAATTATTAATTTTCATAAATATTTATAAAAATAATAAAAATCTCAAATATTACCTTTCATCCTTTATTGTTGGATCTTTTTGAAGGGATTTGAAGGACCTTGTATGTTGTAAATCAACTATTACATCATTTCGAAGTTCATTCTTTTGTACATATGCTTTATTGTTAAGCTCCACATCATTTTTCCAAGTAATCGGACCTTTTGCATGAAACCATCGATAGTATAAAAGCATACTAAAAATACCTGTAAGTTAGATGAATAAAAAATCTTAAGTCTTAATTCTTTTTGCACTAAAAAATTTAAATAACTATATTTTATTATTATTGAATATAACACGTACCAATTACAGTTCCAGCAACAATAGACACAGTTGCCACTATAGACCATAATTTCTTTTGTTCCCTCAAGTCTGATATTAGAATAAACAAAAATAAACTTGCAAAGTTTTGTGTTACCATCAATGTGTAGAATACCATAAGGCGATATCTAGTGTGACCTCCACATAAATTTATGTAACAAAAACAGTAAATAAAGCCCATAACAACGTTATAAAATGTTTCCTCCAGTTTATTGGGACAAAATGTAGTTTTCTGTGTGATTATCCAAAAAGTCATAGCTGCCCAATGGATGCCTGAAAACATTTGTGTCAATAAAAATCAAGACAGCAGTTCAGTGTTGACATATTTTCAATTTTGATGTTAGGTAGGGGAGCTAAGTTAACATCTACTTAAGTGATATCACAGAGAAAGAAGTAGTGTTGATGCTGGGTAGTTTTAGCAAAATAAGAGCAAAGGGAGAGGATGGATAGTGTGGGGGTTACCTACATTCTATATGAATGTAACATACGTGCACATATATAGAATATATATGAAGATCAAAGAGTTTTGAGAAACAGATAAAATTTTTTAAAAATTATTTGAAAAGCCGTTAACCCTGTAGGCCAATCCTGAAACATCCTGCTATTATCGAGTTCGAAACACTAAAATCTACAGGATTTGACGCGATTTTTTTAGTACAAAATTTTGAGAATTTGATTCGATACAGAATTTTAGAATTTTTTTAAGAAATTTTTTTTTTTAATTTTGTTTTTGATATCTCTTGAACAAATCAATCGATTTTAACTGAACTTGCAGGTTTTTAAGTCCTATAAAAGAATTCAGAACATGCATTTAATTAGGTACAACATTTTGGATTATTGTGAAAAAGTAACTTTTTGCAATTTTTTCGTTCACAATATCTCACAAACAAATCGACCGATTTTGACCGGCCTGGTGGTGATCGATGCCGGTTTTTAATTTTTATTAAAGTACTCAGAACATGCCTTTAATTAGGTACAAAATTTTGGAGTATTTTGAAAAAATAACTTTTTCCATTTTTTTCGTTCACGATATCTCGCGAACGAATCAACCGATTTGACTGGCCCGGCGGCGATCGACATAGTTTTTTAATGTTAAGAGCTGATTGGTTATTGGAATCAATCGATTGAGCCGTTTGAAAGTTATTCTAAAAAAACATAAAAAAAAATTTTTCATAGTATTTTTTAAATTTCTTGGAATCTATCGATTCGAACTGGTTCAAATTTTAAAGAAATCTAAGTTTGATGAAACTTTTTGGAATGCCAAAGTTTGATTCCAATCAGTCGAGCCGTTTAAAAACCATCAGAAGTTTACACACGCGCACGCGCATGCGCACACACACACACATGCATACATACACTATCGTAAAATCGTCAGGGGAACTTCCTAGGACTTCAAAACGTTAAGATTTGATGAGAACTCGAAAAACGGGGTAAAACTAATAATCTCTAATTTTCATAAATGTATAATAAAAGTACATAAATATTTACTCTTATCTCACCCATAGGAACTAAGGTCCAGATTCCAAAGATAACTGTGAAAATTAATATCCCAGCAATTCTTGCAATCAGCATACCAAAATGCCAAAATATTTTAAGGCAAAAAGACACCCCAACGGAATTCCTGTCTGTTTTCTTCTGACATAATATACATCATGTAAGCCCATAGAAGTGATGATATGGAAACTGCTAGTGATATCACTAAAAATAAAATCGTTATAAACCATTTTCTATTATAATTAAACTTATTAAATGAAAAATTATTTACCTCTTGTATAATAATTTCCAGATAAAATAATAACAGAGTAACTCTGTAAAATTATTTGTGGAACTGTTCCAACAGATACATATAAAAAATGTAATAAAATCAAATCATTCCTTTGTACTGATAAAGTTTTTACAGTGATCGGTTCTTTGGACAATGTATATTTAAAGGCATTTATAAGAAAGGTAATGTACCTAAAAGAAACAAATAACTCTTTAAATCTGTATTTACATTAAAATTAAAAAGTAAATATTCATACTACAGAGTTGATATCAATTTTCTACATTAGTAATAAATCTGCAGTACAAGTTTATAGGTATAACAATAACAACACTTATAATGATTGATTACATATTATGTGTGTTATTGTTGTTTAAAGTAATTCTAAGGTTCATTAAAAATAGTTCCTGAAACAAGCAAGAATGCTTGTTTACTGCTTGTAACTAACCTAACCTAACCTATATTTCATCTATGAGTAAATTAATAAGAACATTTTTTTATATATTATATCTTCACATTTTAGCAGTTCATTTCTCATTTCAATCAACTTATTAAAAGGTTATTAAATCTACAAGCCTTGCATTACACCCTAGACAAATATCTCTCTATAAGTCCATCCCATTCATCCATTACATTGTGCGAAACAGTCCTATAGAGAAACACTTTTCTAGAGCATCGTGTTAGGTCCACTGGCTCTAGTAAAGATTATTTGTAATCATTTTTTTAAAGTATTTATTCAACCTATCCATACTTTTGAAGTACATATTTTCAGTGTTTTCTAAAATTGAAAAGTACTACAAAATTCTCTGACACACCCCCACCTACTTCTTTTTCTGACTTTCTGTTTAAATGTAAAATTATTATTAAGATATAAAAAAATTAAATAATACAGTAAAATGGATACAGTTTTGTAGTGCCCTCTTTGTCTAATGGCCAGTTTAAAACCTTAACATGGTTATTATGCTCATTATTAAAAATTAATTTTCTTCAGTCAATAATTAAGAAAAAGAAACAATTTTAGACATCATCAACACAAGTCTTTTTTTATAATAATATAGTTAAACAAAAGTAGTTGTATACTCTATTAATCATACACCTTTGATATATAAAGCATAAAATTAAACAATAGGAATATAATTTTATTTTGATTAATATATTTAAAACGAAACAAAACATACCCAAAGCCATAAGCACTCACCTATAAAAAACACCTAATAAAACCAAATGTATAAACCAGTGCCTTGTATCAGTTTTCATGTCGATTAGAAACCATCGCATAGAGAATATATGAATTGAAATACTTGGAATGATGAGAAACATAACTGATCCTACAGCCCAATAAAAATCATTTCTTTTGCAATATTCAGCAAATAAAACAGTATCTGAAAGGAAAATTATTAAAAACATTATTTTGTACCGAGATTAATATAAATAACGGATTTAATTAGCGACAATTACATTATTTTTATGAAATTAATAACAGCGAATTTTATATACCTGTCGTTAAATCAGCAAGTAAGGATATTAATGACACAAATATACAAAAAATATTTACGAAGGAAGGTTTTTCCTCTAAAATAATGTCTTGTTTTTTAGATTCGAAATTACTATTACCAAATCTACAAGCTTCTGCCATCCTTACAATGTAAATCTACAAAAACATAAACAATAAAATGAAAACAAAACAACGAAACAACATTCAACGTTCAATGTGGTAGTACCTACAGATTATAGAGTACCTACATAAAAGGCACAGAAACAAATTCAGAGGAATTAAACAATCTTAAAAAACACAGTATTCTCTTGTGCGTACAATATAAATGGATAGCGCGGTTTTTATTTTAAGAATTATCGCTTCGAATACGTATTGAATAGAACTATGATTTATCGACTATTATATCTGATCTACATACATGTATCTATAAGTGTATACTCTGAAATCCTAAGTCAAAGTTAGTGTAAAGTCCGCCTAAAATTTTAGTAACCAGTCCCTATACATATGTTTCTTATTAGCACGTGCACAATCATATTCGACAAAAAGAAACAAACATTATACGTTTTACTTAGAAAGTCAGGGTACGCACTTGAAACGTTAAGTGGACCAAAACGTTAAATGGGTCTTTTGGACTTTTTTAGATATATGGTTAAATTTTAAAAAAAATGTGACATAGTAACTCAAAGTTTATCTTGCTGTTATATTTAATTGGTCGTATGTAAAAATATGGTAAACAAGAGCATTTTCTGTACGATGGCGGTTTTGGTTCTTATCAATTTCTCATGTTTTCCGTTGTGTTTATGTTATACAGTAAACTATCAAGTAACCATGAATGTCAAATGTTATGTCTTTTCTATGCTTTGGAGAGCACGTTAGCCCGTTGTCCCAGATGTCATCGTATTAACAGTCGATAAAAGTCCCTATCCCGTATTGGATCGGCATAGAGAGTTAAACACTTCAATCTGAAATAAAGACGTAATTGATAAGTATGTTTCAGTATTGACGATGTTAAAATCTAACAACAAAAACAGTGTTATTTTTATACTTGCAGTATTCGTCTTGTGAGATTTATCGTATAATGTGTTTTAGTAATCTCCACATGAAATTTCTAACAAATTCTAGTGATTTTATATATTTGCAAATATTTTTCCAAATTTTCTAATATCAACCTGCGTCAATCGGAAAAGAACGAATTAGTTGTCAGATGAGCTGACTTTCCGTTGGTCGAATACATCAGTCCATTGAACATTAATATTATAATTATCTCACTACTCTTTTATTAGTCTTGTGCAAGAATCTCTTCTCAACGTTAGAAGATGATGTATGATGCTTTATATATATTATGGGATTGTTCTCAAGAATTTGATAAGGTACATGTGTATATACAGTTTAAAAAATAAATTAAATAAATACATACCTATTTATTACATTTATATATTTTTTTATGAAGTGTAGAACGAATTTCAGAAGTAATAATAATTTATTTCTTGCAGTCTGTTACTAACATTTATGCTCATGATGGAGATGCAGAGATCTTTGCTAAAATCTGCGACGTTGCCAAAAATCATCATAGAATCCAAAATTTTATCGAGGTGGCTAGTTTTCAATCAAGAAAATTGCATGCAGGTTAACAATTTTTTTAACCATACCATGAATGTAAAAAATGAGAGGATATATAGGCTGGAGAAATAATACTCGGATGTCTCATGACGTAAATCAATAGTTCTTAAACTCTTAAAGCATAAGTTTATACAGTTGTAAGTCTACCCATTTCTATTGTATGTCCATCAACAATGATTCATGTCAAAAATATTAAGCAATCATTCCATACTGAAACATATGTAAAAGTTGTAATATTAATTGGTGGTTAAGATAATTGAAAAATGAGCAATTATTTTAGTGTAGAATATCTGTCAATCCTCTCAAATCAATATTTGTTTGTTGGACAAGAATTTATATTAGTCCAAGAGCTGATAAATTTGGGGTAGATATTTTATGCAAGTTGAAATAATAGAAAAAGACTATATTTAGTCAATGAGTGAATCTGGAAATGCAAGTTGGCTAAAGGGTTTGTGGTTATGTTGCTACTGCGCAGTCTATGACATTTGCAAAAAAAAAAAAAACTATTTCCTATTTCCCAGAAGGGTAGGCAGAAGCTATAGATTTCCACACGGTATGATTTTTTAATATCTGACTCACTGACATCCATCAATCTTTTCATGCAAGCTCATCAGTTTTGTGTGCTTAAAATTTGACCCTTTTTTAATATGCCACCAAAATGGCCTGCAAAGGATTTTCTAGGGCTACCCTTGCTGACCTTTCCATCACACATTCACTCTATAAATTTGTTTCATTAGTCTCCTTTCATTCATCCTATCCAGATGGCCAAACCACTGCATCATACCTCTTTCTACTCTAGTCACTACATCTTACTTCAAATCACACCGCTCTTTAACATCGCTGTTTCTACATCTATCTTTTTGAGACCCTCCACACATATTACACAGAGATCGCATCTACATGAACATAGGGATTACGATCATATTATGGATTGCCAAGCGTGCTTTTCGTGAGACACTTACTATTTCATAATAGCGAATAAGGCCCCATCCACTTTATTCCCCACATTCCCTCTCCTTTTGATATCTCTGTCATGTTTACCATCGTTTGTAAACAGACTACTCAAGTATACAAACTCTTTTACTTGCTTGACTTTCTCATTTTCTATATCACATTCGCTTGTGCTTTCACCCTTTCAAACACCATCATCTTAGTCGTACCAAAATTTACTTTCATACACCTTTTCTTAACAGAATCATTCATTTTAGTTACATCTCCTGCAGCCTGCACGTCAACAGCATAAGAATTACTTAATCGTCGGCATTCAGGAGGCATTTGACAGACAGACTCATCTGTCCTCAGTCCATATTCGTATTTTTTTCAAATCATACAGACAGCTATCCATGAATAGGTTGAATGACTGGTGAAACTGCACATCCTCGTCTGACACCCCTGCGGATGTCAAATCAGTCAGTGTGTACCATATTTATTCTGACATAAGCCGATTGGTGTATGACACAGTAAGAGAAGGCTATTGTGTCAAAAGTTTAACTTATGTGATAAATACTATGTTTGACCACAGAAGGATACACTTATATACTTGGCGGAGAGGAGAAGACAAAATCATGATAGATTGTATAATTGTAGATGAGAAGCAAAGTTGTGGATACGAGTGTACTGTGGCGTCAATGGTGGTACATTCGAAATATGTAGAGGTATATCGAATTAAGCTTTACGCCAGCGTCGCTGACACCATGTGAAAATAGTTACTATGGAACTAGAACAAATACAAGGTAGTAAGTTTCAGGATCAGAATGTAAAATATGAATATGTAAAGCAATTGAAAGATAGTTTGGATGAAATCAAATAGTATAAATTTTTAGAACTTCATGAATTATGAAGGTGACGAAATCTGTATTAGTAGATGAAGCATAAAAGGTATGTAGAGTGTATAAAAGAACAAATGTTAGTAAGAAAAATGATGAATGGCGGAATTTTGAAGTGACGAAAATAGACTAAAAAGAAGAAAGCATGGCTGGATGAATCACATATACGTGATAATATGAGAGTCGTATTTGATTCTTCTGTGATCAAACATATTGTTTGTCACACACAAGTTAAACTATTGACATGATAGGAGAAGGCGATCACCATTCTCATTTGCTTCATTTGTCACCAAATTTTCCTAAGACTCTCATATCCGTCCCGTTGTACACCCGCCCAGCCATTAAAATCACTTAATGTTACTATTTTTTCGTTTCTGTCACATTTCGCTAATATGTTTCTCCCATCAGCCCAAAACTCCTCCAGTTTTTCAAGCGGTTTGAACATATCGGGTGTATATGTCCAAAATGAAAATCCTTGTCAGTCCAATTTTAACTCAGAGCCAGAGGAGCCTTGGACTTACACATTCAGATAATCATTCTAATAGAATGAAGCCAACACAGCAGCATCCTCGCTGGCTTTGATCAACACCAAACCAATAAGTATCGAAGGATCTGTGTTTGATGGCTCCACTACTACTCCTTTTAGCCTCATTCACACATAAAATATATAGTCGCCTATCTTTCATTAGTTCGCAGACATCATCGATTTTATCATCCATACCTCCACACACATTCGTAGTATCAAAACAGACTTCTTCAGTGCTTGTTTCGCCCTTCGGGGAATCTAAGCATGGCGGGTGGTGAACCTGATCGCCGCAATCGAGCTTCGAATTCCCAATTCCTAGGTATGGAAGTTTGTCCCCCCCAGATATGATAGAACTGTCCGGGACTAGCCCGGGGAGGCATTCTCTGGCAATGCCAGTACCCTCCTGGGATAATATTTTTTTACAAAAAAACATGTTTTAGGTAACTCGAATTTTTTATTTTACCAATAGAATCCAGAAATAAAACCCCATTATTTTGCTTTTTGTAGTATGACATACATGACATATTAAACAAAAATTTGTTTACATTGGATTTCACACAACTTGAGCATTGATCACAAACAGGCTTGTGTTGATTAGTGCAAAATATTATAAAAAATACAATTATGGTGCATCAAAAGCTGTTTGTAATATTTACACAGGTAATAAATTTTGGATCTACGCATATGACCCCGAAATTAAACAACAGTCAACGGTGTGGGTGTTCCACTTTGAAGCAAATGGTTGCCAGTTTTTTTGGTACAAATCAACATGTGGTTACTGTGCCACTAGAGAATCATAAAATGGTTAATTTGGAGTGGTACACAACCTTTTGTTTGCCAAAAGTCTTAGAAGAAGTGAGAAAGAACAATTGATAATGCAGGATCATTCTTCATTATGACAATGCAAGCTGTCACACATCGGCCGAAACAACTCGGGTTTTTGGAATGTGAAAAGATCAAATTGATAAGTCATCCACTGTACAGTTCCAATTTGGCACCCAACAATTTCTATTTGCATAGTCAACATATTTCGAGCCGCAAAGGGACAGTTGACGCATTTAAAATGCATATTTTAGAGATACCTCGATCAGAATGAAAAATGTGGTATAAAAATTGGTTTCAGCATATGCAAAAGTGCATAGATCATCATGGCGCATATTTTGAAAAGCAATAAAACCATATTAAATGATAGATGTTTGTTTCTTTTTAATATTCCGGACACATAAATAGCAGCCCACGTACATTACAATGTAAAACCGTTCTAGAACTTTTCTTCTAATCAGCTATTGTACTCTGGTACGTAAAAGTGCATCACCGTACTTACTATTTAATTCTTCCAACAAACTCTTAAATTTCCTATTGTTAAGCTCTCATGCTCTAATAAAATTAACAATGTTTACAACGGTTTTCATGATGGCATCAACTTCTAGCACAACATATATATATATATATATATATATATATATATATATATATATATATATATATATACAAAATAACACCAGTCTTATTTTGCTCCATAAAAGTGCAAATAACATCAATGTAATCAGTTCCTCATTTCAGGAATCAGGAATTCATCAGTTCCTTTCATCAACAGAAATTTTAGGAAATTTTTGTAAGCCATAATCTGGTCAGTACAGTATCGTACAATTCATTCATTAGTAATACTCGGTACAGCAGAAACTAAATTTAAAAAAGCTCAAATAGATGCCATGTATCTAACGTTTTTCCATGTTTGGAATAGCAAAGAATTTGCTATTCCAAAACACTTTACAGCATCTACCAATTCGGAGCAAAATAGTAAACTATTGTCATGTAGTCATTCAGTGACCAATCACAGTTCGAAGAGGCCCCATCTGCTACTGGTGGGTTTCAATAAACTATGTCTCTCACACTCATTGTGACAAAAAGTCTTATGTGTATTACATTTAAAATCTTTATTCACATCAGGGACTTATTAAAAACTATTCAATTCCATTAGTGACTGACAAATATTTTCAGTATTAATTAAATATTTTTGGGGGTTAGGTCATACTATAAAAAGCAAAAGGATTTTTATTTTTGAATTCTATATATGATAAAATAAAAAAATAAAATACTTCAAGTTGAACATTTTTTGGTTTATTTTTTGCTAATTTAATCTGGATTCACCCATTGACTAAATACATTTATTTTCATTACTTCAACTTGCCTGAAGTACTTACCCTAAATTCGTCATCAGCTCTCTGACAATAGAGAAAGATGTGATTCTAAGGTCAGCAGTGGCTTGTATGCTACATGTTACTGCATGTTGCAGGCAAGCATCTTATAAGATTACAGCAATAGAATCAGGTTGCTGTTCACCCAATATATAGCGAATGTCAATTTCAATTAATTTTTCACTACTGGCTGGTAAGCCTTTTCCAAATTCATACACATTTATGACTTTTTGATTTTTAGCCAAAAACCATCAACAAGGAAGAGACCTGGTTTGTACATTCCATATATTATATATTTGCATATTCTTTGATATTCTATTAATCTACAGTATTTATAATAAGCGACCATTATCAAAAGTAAATTTCAACACCATACTTTTATATTTCACCCTTGTCATCTTGATGATGGGCAGATGACACATGTTTTATGTATAACTTTCTATTAAATAGTTGAAACTAGAATGAGCTTAAATTGCCGGTGTTTCTAAATCAGTATGACAGTCTTATAAACTGAAAGTGTATGTCACATGAGGTGGTTGGGAGCACATTTGTCGGTTGTTTTAACACTCCGTATTGCTCTGATGGATGTGGCAAGATGTGCCTAGTTGACATGAAACACATAGAAACATCAATATGACTCAACACCTGCTTAGGTGTTCGATATTGGTCAATCCTTTTAAATCAATATTCAATTTGTTGCATAGGGATTCATAATAGAAGAACAGATTTGAAGGTCAGCGGTGGGGTGCTTCCTGCATGTTGACACATGTTCCATGCAAGCGCTTAACTATAGATTTCCACGAATCAACACCTCACACAATAGAATATCTGAAAGTATATGTTTTCTCAAAAGAATAGTAACTATCTGAGTATTGCAGATGTTAGAGAAAGAAAGTTATCTTATATTGCAAGATCCATAATCTTATTTCCCTTTTTTCAATATGAAGAAAATGTTTACTCTTTATATGTCTGGAACACATATTTATTATTTCTAAAGAGGAAACAAGCATGCGAATGACCAGAGAGCTGATGATCACTGCCGTCCATGGGCACTCGCAACCCCAAAGGAGTCTCGAGTTTGATGTCAATTTTTTGAAAAGGAATAGGATATCTGATGAAAGAATTAGTGATTTTATAGAGGGCAGTGGGCCACCGGAACTCACCACAAAATTCAAATTTTGAATCTGCTTCCTAGCTCTTATGAGTAAAATAAGTATAACCTAAGGATAAATAGACTGTGGTTATATATGGATCCAGTAAATTATACTCTTAAAAACCAAAATTCTTAAAAAATCTTTGACTGGTTTCTACCAAGTATCTTTTTAAGTTTTTTTCCCATATAATATTAATTCAATGATCTTTTCAAACATATACTCATTGTTTTATATATTTATTACAGAACCATGGACTTATGGACTATATGCACAAGCCTTAAGTGAAGGAATGACAGAAGTTATAAGATCATATAAAAAGATGTTAATGGATACAGAAAAATTAATGATCGGCAATCCTGCATACACATTATCTTTTATATATAGCAATGTTGAAAAATATCAAAGTCTATTTGTAACATTGAACAAAATTATATCCACGATAAAAGATAGAAGATTAATTGGTTGTCAGATACTAAGTCTGATTCACCAACATATTCTTAGCGGTAGCAAGTTTGCCAGGGAAGCAATATTGAAGTAAGTTCAAGGATTGACAACATTCTTTTTTTATTTCAATCATACTTATTAATTGCATATTGCACCTATTATTACATATTAGAACTATCTTTACTCTTTTATTACAGTTGATCTAATTTTTATTAGTTACTCATAATATAAAATAGTTATAAAATTTTGTAGTCACTTGTAAACAAAGATGCAACAAATGGTATTTTTAGTTTTTTTTTTTTTTCTATTTATACATATAATAAACTAATAGACTTTGTGTGTCTGTACAATAAAGATTTTTGTAAAGTAAAAAAATAACTGAAGAGAGAAAAGTTATGTAATAGAGTATAAATATTTTTTTACTTTTTTGACTGTCAGTTTGTTTGTTTGAACGTGCATCATGCAAAAATTACTTAATCCATTCAAAATATAATTTCTGATAAAATTAAATGATACATGATAAATTTCTAATAAATATGAGGCTTAAGTTAAAGTAAAATTAGCGTTTCTTTCATCAAAATTGATTCAATAAAATAAAATTCTGTCAATTTTAAACAAGAGTTTAACTATAAAACTACTAGTTAAGTTAACAAGAGCCATTTTGGTGAAAACCTCATTAAGAGCACCGAAAATAATGATTGAGGGTTCATTTGATTAATTAAAATATATATACTTTTTTAATTTAAAATGGAGCCGATAAAAATTACAATAATTATAAACAATAAAGTAGAAAAAAAGTGGTTTAGTTTTTTCGAATATCTCGGAAACTATTATAGATATTTGAAATATCAAAAAAAAAAAATCCAAAAAAAGCAGGAACTTTCCTAAAAAAAGCTATACCTCCAATATTTATAATTTTTACAGAGCCCTGAAAATAGAGCTAAAAACGGGTAGTCTGGCTTCCACGCGGGTTGCGTTACTCTGACACAGTAACAAAAAAATCATTTAAACATAATAAATATTAATGATTCAAAATCACTGAGGTGGAAAATTAACTTTGCCAGCAAATAAATGCCTGAATTCATTTTTTAAAAATAAATAATCATTTGTAAATACTAGACTATATTCACATTAACTAAATATAATATATTTATACTTAAAATTAAAATATATTTATTATTATTTGAAAAAATAAGCACAAAAAATCATTTTAAGAACGCGTCCTAAGTAGCAATCTTTAGAAACTAACAACGGAAATATTCATAAAATAAATCTAACTGTTTTTGCTGACCTATTGACCTTCAATTTTATCTAATATCAAATGATTATATGCATTTAAGTGAACACAGTTTTGATTGCCCGAAAAAATTGTGATTTTCTATGTAGCTTTTATTAAATATATGGAATAATTAAAAAATATGTTTTGCGTTGTCTATAATGAATAGTAACCTCAAATATTTTACAATAACCAAGCCAAGCATGACGTCAAAGATAACTGCCAACTAAAAAGGGCGCGTTTATTTAAAAAAGTCAATTCGGGAACGGTCATTTTGGGAACATTCCAAATTTTAAACTTATTGTTTAAAAATTAATTAAACAAATGCATTATTTATGAGATTGGATTTTTTTTTGTGATTAAAAGGATCAAGAGATATTATAATCATAAGAAAAAAAAATCGCTTCTTAAAATAAAATTATTGCTTAAAATGCATTTGTTAGTCAACATTTTTTTTTGCCATTGATTATTAAATTTATGAAACTATTTTTTTTCTAAAAATTATTATTTTTATTACTCTTTCATATGCTGAAGAATTTTATTTTATTTAAATTTAGTTTGTTTATTCAATAAACAGTTTTGTTATAAACAAATACGTTTTGCGTATTAATTAAAAAAAAAACTGCCAAAAAAATGATAACAACCATGTATCACTTGATTTTTTTTTTCTCCTTTCTAGATAATTTTAAATATTTTTCTACTATTGTTTTACAATTTCTTTCAGCTTTCGATCATTATTACTTAAATAACTTATAAACTATTAGAGATAGAAAAAAAACATTCCAGATCTTTTTTGACCTCTGAATGATGAACAGCATGAGCCATCAACCGATGCTCAAATTCAATTCTTTATTAACTTTTTTGTTATTATTTATAAAAAAAATAAAAAAATCCAGCTTTCAAGTGTTATATCTCATTACCAATCAATAATATCAAATAAACACTTTTATTCAATTTGATCTCCTTGAAACAATGAAAAAATTGTATTTTCAAGTAAACCTCTAACTCTATTGTTTATCAACTTTTTTGCAATTATAAGTATTGTAAAAAAGTTTCTTGTGCAATTTTCAAATACAAATATATTCTTAACTAACAAAATACGATAAAAACTCTTCAGATCTTTTTTGTCTTTTTTAAACAGTGAACAACTTGAGCTTTTAACCAACTTTTTTTTTATTATACAGTATTAATTTTATACATTTAATAATGTGTAAAATTAAAAAAAATCGCATGGACAATTAAATAGAAAAGAATAATTCCCAACATAATGAGATTTGAATGGGCGCCAAATAACTGTGCACTTCTGGCAACGACAAGTGATTAATGTAAAATCATTATGGCTATATGTAAATAGCTATAGAACTATTTACATTTACTAAAAATTGATTTACCAATTATTTTATATAAATACATTTGTTTGTATAGAGAAATATATATCATTGAGAAGCGTTAATACTTTTAATTTATAATGGTATTTAAATTCTTATTTAAAATTTAATTCTTCAAGCTAATGCTAAATAAATTGTATTTTATGCTGTATTGACAATGACAAGAAATTGGATTTATGCTGCTTTACATTTTCAGGATTTTTTGTACTGTCAATAAAGTGTTTGTAAATCAATTATGCAGCTGGTTATTATACGGAGAATTACGAGATCCCTTTAAAGAATTTTTCATATCTAAAGAAAATAATGAAAGTGTGCAAACTGATACATTTTCAGCTTCAATTAGTAATGTATGTGATAAATCCCTCATTACCTCTGTAAGTGTGTTATATAATAGTATCCTAACGATGTTATTGGCATTAGTATTTATTACAAAATTGTCCTTATATTCTTTTCTAATAATTTTCAGCTACAGGAATCATCAATGGAACACGGTTATAATATTAACCCTAGTATGATACCTTACTATATGCATCTATCACTAGCTCAAGACACTTTATTTATTGGTAAAACAATTATATTGTTTAGTTTTGATCCCAGACGAAATAAAAAAAGTACACTTTCAACAAGTAAGCCATTATTACCACTGCAAATGTGTATCAGTGCAGAATCCCGAAGGTATAATTAGTTGTTTTTATGAGAGAATTGAAAAGTGTGAGGCTTATTTTGTCTGCATTAATCTTCATTTCATTTCAATCTAGATTTACTATATGGGAGGATAGAGAAGCAGAATTTCATGATAAACTTCAGAAATTAAAAAGTAGTGATGCATATGAAATATGCAATCTACGATCCGTGATAAGAGATATAAAAGATTGCGTTACTAAGGTATTTATTTTCCTCGCATCACGATTTCCTAAATGTCACTCTCGTTAACCTTCTGTTTTTGAAAGTATTTTTACCTTATAATTTTACTAATTTATGTACTCACTACAAAATATAAATAAAAAAAATATAAACATAAATGAGCATTGGGTTATACTGACCTTGCTGCCTATTTAAATAATTCTTCAAAATGTATTTTCTCATACTGAAAAACGAATTGGAACAATTTTAAAACATACTTAATCCAAAATTATTTATGTATTTGTAAATCCATGAAATTAAATGGTATGGATTTTAGTAAAATGAGAACTAAATTATTTTACCATTTCTACTTCATTTTTAGCATTTATGGGTGGTTGCTGTAGAAGAAGCTCAGTTAGTACACGAATTGCATTTGATGAAAGACTTTTATTTACTGGGTCGTGGGGAGCTTTTTCTTGAATTACTTCGCAAAGCATCTCATATACTCGAAGCACCTACAACTCGAACTTCTACTAGAGGTATTACATAGTGTTTTTACTTGCTTTTAATTTTAGTATTTGACTGTCAATTGCTTGGCATGCATTAATATGCTTTATTAATTTATTTATGAAAATACATAATTTTGTACAATTTAATTAAATATTTAATTAATTGTCCTCAACTTTAGTTTGTAGTGATTTAGAACATGTAGTAATGGTGTGGATTTCTTACTCTTTAATTTTATCTCTACATGGAAATCATTTCACAGATAAGTAGCATTGTTTTACATGCTATTAACATTGCTGAGTGCTCAGCGTAGACAGTAATAAAGTTCGTAACAATAATAAAGCATTTATTATTGTTATGAACAATCACAATTTAGTAAAAATAAATTTCAATACATTATATAATGAAAATGGGATAAATGCTACATGTTAACTAGTCATATGAAAAAGGAATGTTTCTGTTTTACATGACATATCTTAATAACTTGACAAGTTGTTTGTGTTTCGTTGAAGCAGTACATGCTTACAACATACTATAAGTGAATTTATCTCAATGTGTATTAAGTAATATTAAAGTTAGTATGCTGGCCGTTCAGAAGGTAATCTATACAACCTGTCTTTGCAAAGTCAGTGGTCAAACTGAGAAGAAATTAATATTATTTGTCTTTGATGTCTGTAGTCTTACCCGAATGTCAAGCATAATCATAGTTATGATAATGTCATGGGCATAGTTTGTTTATTATATAATAATTTGTCTAGTAGATATTTGAGCTTTATATATTAATTATTATGAAATATGGTTTGCTCAATAAACATATATATATAGTAAAAAGAAAATTGTATAGCAGTAACTTACACTATCATATAGGTGCAAAAATTATACTTGTTATTCCTGTTTCAATGATCTTTTTGTATATAATGTAATTGTAGTAGTTATAATATGTGAACTTATTTTATTAATCAAACTAAAATATTTCTAATTTTGGTTACAGTAAATGCATGAAAGTTTTTTTTTTTTCATTATGACTCGACATAGAATTGACGGGTCAGAATGAGAGAAAAAGAAAAAGGAATATATATTTGCATATGCATAATAATAGACCAAATGCAAAGATATTATTAATAGTATATAAAATGAAGAAGTCATTTTGCCAGATACCACTTAAATGTGCTTAAACTAAATGTCATTCCAAGACATTTTTATAGTTATGATAGTGGGTTAACGGATTTGCAATACAGGGTTTGCATTGTGAAACATTTTGAATCTGAAGTCACTTTAAGTGACAGGACTGCATTATTTACTTCATGTTGTCGTTAGGGTAAAGCAGTATTGCCGCCCTTAAATCAAAATGAATATTTTAAATCTTAAATTTTAAAGTTGTCTGGTTTTTTTTTGTTTCAATAATAAAAATATAAGAAAGGTATTCTTTATTTCTGTCCCTATTTTTTGGATTTGTTTTTTATTTAAATTTTATGTATATATTTTCTTAATATAGGCAAATTAACTAAGTAGCCTTGGCAAAATCTCTGCAAAATTATAGAGGTCTTTCTTATTAGAACTTTAATAACATTCAAAATTAAAATTTAAATGAATTATGGTCGAATTTAGACCACTGGACCATCACTAGTATTTCTTATTATGTGAAATTGTTTTGGTTTAATTGTTTTTTTATGGATGGAATTTAGAATAGTAAAGTAATTTTTTTTTATTGAATATATAAATAGCGTTTAACGGGAAATGGTTTAGTTTTTTAGTAGTTTGTCAAAGGTAGACACTGTCTATAGGAATATGTGTAAGACAGTTATACATTATGAAACAATTGACTTTTGCAAACTATTTACATCTATAGTGAATGGTACATACCATTATAGTATTGAGTTTTATGAACACCCAATTCCTTCTTAATCCGTTGAATGTCCACATTTCATCAATGTAATGAACGTGTACTGTGGAATGAAACGGAATATTCAACCTTTTAATATGATTTCAGATATGAACCAAGCATTTCAATCTGCAGCAAGAGCTGTTTTTCTCAGTAACAATGCTGATGTTGAGAAGTTTAGTTTTGATTTGCCATATGTAAAACCCAATTCTAGTGTGGAAGAAAATGTTAACAAAGGTAATAAATTAATTGTTTAATGTAATAAAATGTATGTCAGTAATGAGGGTTTTGACATCGTATATGTGTTGTTTATATTTTCAACAACTATAAAATTATGGAGAGTTATAATAAACCCTATTAAAATTTCATGAAAAAAGAAATTATGTAAGTTGTAAAAACATCATCTTACATTTACATGTATTATGAATGCAAGTACAATGATGAAATAAGAAAAAAAGTGATGTAGGTATAATTTTAAAATTTTACATTAGGTAGAAGGATGGATCCAGCCTTCGCGTCAGAGGGGTCACGTAGTTAAAGGTTCAGTCAGGATAGGCTCTAATTCTATTAAAACAGTGAGACAAAAACCAAGTTCATAGAGGGTTATGGGAGTCATGATCCATAATCCTCTCTTGATTAAGTATTTAATTATTAAAATAGAGACTTATTAGGTCAGGGAAAAAGTTTTGTTTTTGTATTTCATAAGTCAAAAGTTGCAATAAAAGCTCTTTGGTTGTGCTATTTGTATCTGGTTATTTTTGATACCATTAAACGGATGACATTTTTCTTTTGTTTTTTTGTTCACCAAAATGAGTGAATCTAACTAACATATAAATTCATTACATTTTGAAGACTTGTCACAAAACGAGGTAAAATGTGACTCAAGTCGCGAAAAAAAAATTGTAACGTGAATGGACCTAATGCACACTGCATTAATAAGAAAGTAGCACAAAACTAGTTCAAGCGTTTTAAGTTGGGTAATTTTGATGTCAAAAGTGAACCTCGCTCTGATTGACCTGTTATGGATAAATGTCTATGTTAATTGGTAAAAAGTAGAGCAAGATCGGCATATTCGTTCTGACGACATATCTCAAGAGCTAGAGATTAACCACAAAACAATTTCGACTATTTGAAAAAAGCTGGATATGCAAAAAACTCGATACTTGTGGTCCACACGTGTTCACTGAAAGAAATCTAATGAATCGTGTACTCATTTGTTATTATTTATTGAAACATAATGAAATCGAACCGTTTTTGTAAAGATTGATCATCGGTAATGAAAAATGGATTACCTACAACAAAAAGGTACGAAAAAAATTATGATTAAAAGGCAAGCAAGCTCCACAGACTAGCAAAATCAGCATTAACTCACAAAAAGTTGATGCTATGTGTATGGTGGAATTGGAAGAGCGTTATTCATTATAAGCCTTTACCGCCGGGCAAAATCATCAATTCAGATCTCTATTGGCAAAAGCTGATGAGACTCAAGCAAGACGTAGAGAAAAAAAAACGGATGGAATTGATCAACAGAGGGGGTGTGGTTTTTCACCATGATAATTTCGGTAGTATTAGGTTAACATCAAAAGAACACTGTCAAAACTACGTGTCATAGTTTTTTGGTCCGAAGTGCCATTATTTCTACAGCAATGGGATTATGTCACTACCTACAAAATGGCAACAAGTTGTTGAACTTAAATTATAAGAATGTATTATAATTAAATGTAAATAAGACATGATGAAAAATTATCTTGAATGGATGGAATATATATAGAATGGGACGGAATCGATCATGCATCTTTCCGTAAATATTTTTAATCTCCTCCTTTTTTAGAACAATTTTGCCAAAGTAACTAAATTAAAATATATCACTGGAAATATGCTTATAAATAATATAAAAATAGTAAAGAAAAAAGTCCTAACAAATGCTGCGCGCCCCGCGCCGCGCCCGAGCACGTGTTGAATGGACTGTGCTGTATTTTTTTTTTTAATTTATCTAGTCATCTACAAATGACAATGTTGTCAGTGGAGAGATTTTAGACTTACGATCACCACGGTGATCGCCTAGGGAAGTTTGTGACACTATAAGCAAATCATCGCGTAAACGATAAACAACACGCAATATTACTCGTGGATTTCGCAGGTTGTCAGGGTAAGTTTCACTACAAAGTTTTAAAACCGCAGAGATGTCACATCTCCAAACTCTTCAACAATAAATCATGTTTGCATATTCGATAGCATTGAAAGGCATTGTTATTAAATATTAAACACTTCAATATTATAATCACTCACAATCTTAGTTTCAAAAACGTCATTATCGTAAACGTAACACTTTATAACAAAATTCATAAACCTCTAAAGCACCGCTTCCGATTGTTAATTGCGCGCTCACGTACATATCCGCAACAGACTTGGTAGATACTGAACCGTACACGACGGGCGTCGGTGCCCGCTCCTGCGGGGTGGTGTCGGTTTGAGCGGGCGCAGTGTTACTAATCATCGCGCTAGGACTTTTACTTGGTACATTACATGTTTACGTTCTGAGCTATTTTTCTCCGAAACGGCTTCTTCAATGACTATGATGTCTTTGACAAAGTTGTTCTAAAAAAAGAAGGAGGTTGTGAATATTTGCGGAAACACGCTTGATCGATTCCATACGGTATAATATATGAAAAACCTTTTTCCGACCCAATACATGAATATAACATAAATGTCTTTACTTTGATATCCTGATTTTGAAAATATTTACATCACCTTTTTAATATATTCACTTATGATTAACTAATTATTGAATGAATTGTTGTTTACTATGCATAAAAATATATTTTTTATATTGCTTGGATTTTATACGAAATAAAATGTGTTTTTATAAGTTTTCATTTCATAATAAAAGAAAATTACCAAATATTCCCTTAAAAGAATTGATATCACTCAGCATTAGTTTTAAGAATTACTAGCACTATTTTACGAATGCTCGAATTTATGATGGTTCTAATTTCGTCACATCATATCACGCGCGTCGCGAAACGAAAACATATTTGCATGCGCTGCCCAGTCGCAGACATCCCTCTATGTCTATCCTATTGGCGAGATATCTACGTTTATTTTTTAATCATTAGACGAGTTAAAAAAAAATAGGACAGTATTATTTTTTGTTAATATGGTTTATCCACCTTACTATGAATATGAAAAAAATATGCGAACTGTTTAAAAATACCCTGCAATTCTTGTGTTTGAAAATGAAATTGCAGATAGTATACTACTTAGGTACAAGTGCATCTAATTAACATAAAACATTAATTTTCATAGTTAATGTTATAAAAAAAATTCCATTTCATGTTTATAAAATGGAATTTTTTTTATGTAGACAGTATTGCCTTTATATACAAAAATTACATCCTTAATGCATCCAAAAACTAATTTTATAAAAGCTTTCTATTCTTGTCTATCAAAGCTCTTCATATCATCTGTACTTGTTGATTTTTATCTATTGTGCTTGTCTCCATATATGGTAATATGAACTCGCTCGCAACTCACATAGTTAGCTTTGACTCTAATGCGGCTGGAGACTGACACTCCCTCCAACAGCGCTCTCTATGTTCCTTAGCTTGATACAACAAATTTGTTTATATATATTTATTTTATTATTATACTCTTCACACTGAATCTTAATATAAGTTTCGTTTTTAATTATTTTTTTTTAAATTTCAGTTGGATGGTCTAATATAATTTTAAAATATAATTTTAAGTGGCCTTTACATCTTTTATTTACTCCTGAAGTTTTAGCGGGTTATAACAATATGTTTAGACTTCTGCTACAAATAAAGAAGACCCAACATGATTTGCATTCTTTATGGAAAACATATAAACAATCCACAAGGTATGTATTTTTAAATAAGATATAGGCGTTTTTAAATTTGTGAGTCTAAGAAATTATTTGACAAATGATTTTTTATTAGTTTTTCAGTGTGTCAGTTACACAACAAACTTATGTTTCTAATGGACAACTTACAACATTATTTACAAGCAGATGTATTGGAAACAAATTTTTCAAAATTAATCGAAGCCGTGAATAATACTAATGATTTCAAGCATTTGAAGAAAGTGCATGCTGCTTTTCTAGAAGATATTCTCAGTCAATCTTTTTTGACAGATGTATGTGCAAATTATTTTAATATCAATTAAGTATCACTATATCATAAGATAACAAAACTACTCAAAATTTTCTTTTTGTTTTCATATGGTTAATGATATAATACTAATAAAAAAACTTTTATCGGGGTGTAAAAAAATGGTAAGAATTCCATGAAAAAATGTTAATTTCTAAAATTAAATGCAATTAAATGCTGGAAAATTCTCTTGATATATTTTAAGAATCTAATATCAAACTGACAAAAATGGAGTCCATCATGTTCATTCATATACCTTATTATTCTAGCATCTTTCTATCAATTCTTGTAATTTTGTCATGTGATTGTGTAGGTAATGTGAATTGCCATACAAGTTTGTAACAATATAATGGAAAAATAATAATTTAGGGTTTGCTTTCCATATACAAAAATAAGGGATAACTTTTTTCACATAATTTATCGCATTTATTTTATTGAAAATATTTTGAAAGATATAATAGAGAACCTGAAGTTACTTTTTATTCACTAGAATATTTAATAAAATATAAGTAATCAAGATCTTCAAGACATCTTTTCCCTTAAACTAATCAACAATATGATTTAAAAATCTAATGATTTCTACAATGATTATTATATACAAAATATATTGATAAGTTGGTTATACATTACAATTTTAAGTTTTCAATCTAAAATCTGATGTTTTTGGTTATTAGGATCAGAGGCCTGTGCAAAATTTATACCTTTGGGTAAATGAGATAGTATTGGTGTGACTAACATTTTTTAAAATAATATAAATATAATATCTCATACAATATTTAAAGATTTTAATTTGTTTATGATATGAATATTTATGATATAATTCAAAAAAATACTAGTTTCACTTTATATTGCTATAGCCACTTTGAACAGTAAAAATCTGATGTGAGGACAAGCAGGTAATGTCTTCTTGTTTCTAATACTAGTTCAATAAAATGTGTCTCTTTTATGTTTACTTTTCAACAAGGAGATACCAGAGCATGTATATGTTCTCCGTTTTTGTGTTTACGGAGCTTCCATGGAGGCATAACATATGGAGAGTCCTCTGTTTGTAATCACTTGTTTACAAAAAAATTCGCTCTAGAAATGACACTTATTTACTTAAACTATTAATCTTGATGGTTACTTTAACCAAATTTTCATAAATGTATATGCCCTCATTGTCTTTTATTGACGGAGACAAAAGTTTATGACTTAAATAGGTTGTGTTGTTACATTCCTTAAATATATCTATATTATTTATGATTTGCCTGCATTTGGCCAGTTATTTCTTTTTTAGGGTCAGCTCTAAGTTATTGCACCACTATAACTTAAAGTTCTGTATATTATTTATTTGTTTTTATTTAATATAACTTTAGTGCAATATCACGCTATTTCTTAGTGGCCGACGATATCGGCCTGGCGTGACGTGGTGGGCGACTATAGGCGGTGGTGGCGGTCGTCTGCTTCATATTTAATAAGACTATATTATGTATGAGGCAAGTCTCGTCCGAAATTATCAAAATACCTTGTAACTGCTATATGTGATAATAAAATAAATTCTTAATAAAATGTCGGTATAATTTCGAATAGGTAGCCTTGATATCAAAATAAAAAGAATGAATTGTATATATGTAACAAATAAATTCTATTTTTGACCGACTTCGAAAAGTAAACACAAATGACTTTCAATTCATTTGTATTTTTTTTTGTGTATATAATATTATAGGGACATATAGTATGTTTTAGCTATTTTTAGATTATTCAGATGTCTGCATCTGAAATTCATCATCTCATGCTACTGAGCTGATGATGATGATGGAAGCCACAATACTTCTTTAGATTAGGTTAGAAGTTAGGAGATTTGTGGATTTGGACAATTTGTGGAGAGACACTGCTCTTTAATGGTCACTAGTATACCTTCAAATTTCGGATCATTTAATTCGTTCGAATAAATTCTATATATTGTTATCAAAAGTCTGATGATAGAGCCAAGGGATGGATAGTGGTACTCTTCAGTACTTACTATTAAACTCTCAGAATTTGAACTTATTCATTGTGTTGACGAGTCTTATACATTACATTTTGTAACGAGAGTCCTGATGATGAAACCAGACGGTGGATAAAGGAACTTTTCATTGGCTACTAGTAAACTTCTCGATTTCGGGCTCTTTTGTTTTGTTTTGATGAGTTTTTACATTATTTTTTGTAACATGGGTCTGATGGTGAAGCCAGGAGGTGGATAGTGGAATCCGTCAGTAGTTGCAAGTAAATTTCTAAAGTTTGGGCTTTTTCGTTTTGTTTTGACTAGTCATATATTACATTTAGTAACGAGAGTCTGATGGTAAAGCCAAGTGGTGGATAGAAGAACTCTTCAGGGGCTATTAGTAATCCTCTTGAGTTAGACTTTTCCCAAATATCTCAAATAATATTATATATAGTAATATATTTATAATTCCATCTAATTAAAATTTTTGGTTGTCTGCTTATTTACCTATAAGTTCAGTTCAGTTTTCATTATATACTGCCCACTGTGTGTATTTTCAAAAGATAGGATCTACTCCAGCTACTCTATTTCCTATTCTCATAACATTGATAGGTATATAGGTATAAAATATGATAATTATAGACTTGTAACAGACCTGCATATTCATATAGTAATTGAATAGTATTGTATATAAATATTGATAAAAAATGTGTTAATTGTATGGGCTAAAATGTTCATATACTTCATTTGGCTGCTTGTTATATTTATATTACTATTGCAGTGTTGGGCAAAATTAAATTTTTAAACAATTAAAAATTAACAATTAATTAATTGTTAATCACGTTTGTTGCAATTAACAATTAATTAATTGCTAATTGTGAACTTCGTAATAACAATTATTTCAAATACTATATTAAATTCATAATAAATTCAAGTACTTCTCCATATCAAAGTAAGATAATTGTTAATTTTAATTGTCTTTCATAACAATTGAAAAAGTTAATTGCAATTGATTTAATTGCAAGATGCATTAACATAGATTAATTCAAATAATTTAATTGTAACATGCAATTAATACTTTAATTGCAATTAATTTCAATTGCAATCAAATTAATCACAATTAAATTTTTAATCAATTAATTAGTCAATTAAAACTTTAATTAATTATTGCCCAACACTGCTATTGTATTTTTTGATAAATTGGTAATAAAATCCGAATGAGCGTGACACCCTTGAAAGTACAACAAACATTAGAGTAACATACTCAGTAATACTGGTAATGCAATATGGATGCATATTTTTTCTTTAATTAAATGACAAAATTTATTCAATAATAAATATTTTAATGCATGAAGTGTGATCTAATCCTTTTTAAGCCATATCAGTTCTGTTCAGATAAAAAAGTAATCCTGTAAGGTGTCTATGTCTTTTTGAATAATGTAAAATTATGGAAGAAATGGCAGACGCCGCAATAACAATTTTTCAAGGAGATATCTTTCCTGTTATTTTTGCACATAAGCTATACTTTAAAAAAAGGCTAAACTTCTGTCCTTTTTTGCCAGCATCTAGCACTATATTAAGATATAGTAGTAAATTATTTTGTGATAACATTACTCAACATTAAACAGTGATTGCTCCATTAACCATATTTATATTATTTTAATAGTTAAATGATGGTGAAGATGATCCAAGAAATGAAAACAAAAAATCTGTATTTGTAAATATAATGAGTTTACTGAAGTTATGCAACTCGTTCTGTCATATGAGTGAAACTGTCATGGATAAGGAAATGGAGAATTATTACCTTCAAAACTGCTCTTTAAGGTTCACTATTTATTCATATATTTCGTTTATGAAATGCCAACTTAATTCTTAACTATATTTATTGTTTTTTAAACAATGTGAGTTAAAATGAACTGTGTTAATTTTTTATTCAAAATCATTAAAAGCAATAATCTTTAATGGTTTCTATTCTCATTAAGTAGTAATTTCTAAGAACTCACTGCATATTATATACAAATTTTGACTAGACTAGTATCAATAATTATAAACGTGTACTAGTATAGTTCTGTTATTCAATCATCAGTTGTTTTGCTTTGCAGCTACAATGATATTGTACGGGATCTTATGCAACTACTATCTGCATTACGTGGTTTGCCTCGAGGAGTTTATCTCGCCCGACTGCTCATGAGACTGGACTACAATCGTTGGCTTAGTGGCGAAGCACAACTTACACGATCTGTTACTAATATGTTATGAATAGACACTTTCAAATTAGAATTCTTTGCATGAAATTATTGAAACTCTGAATTCTGAGAACTGCCATTGATGATCATTATAGTATATTTATTGAGAGAAAAATAATGTAAGTATATAACAAAACCAATCTTATAAAACCTCCCAATAATACATTAGGTATTTCGGAAATTGCCGCGCTTCATCACCTTGACATAGTAACGTCTTTGTTATGGAAATTTCATGGTAGTAGGAAGCTATGTCGGTACATGTGTGCAACGTCCGTTGCTGTTGACATTATATTAAGACCATTTCTCCATTGAGATTGCTCATAGTTTGTCACAAAATTCGTTGTGCAAAATGCATCTTGATAGTTGTGTCTATGTATCTGTTTATTATACTTTATTTGATAAAGGAGTTGAATAATTTATATTATATTGCAAATATCAATTTTGGTTAGCATAAATATCAATAATTTTATTCAAAATTAAACAAATTGTGGTAAACCTCACAATTAGTTATCCATAGATTAAATTAAGCGATGTGTTTCAAACCCAAAATTAACTCAGACTTTAATTTTCTGTTTAATTTATCAATAGATCTGTATAACATGAATTAAAATAAAAACTAATGATTCAACAACTCATTTTATTCATCCAAATCACTATTAATTTCTTCCGATGTTAATTCCATATTTTCTTCTTTCTCGGGATGTTGCTGCATAAATGTTTTTATGAGAATGCATTTAGTTAAATGGCATGAACATGGTAATGGATGTTCCACTTCATGAGGGTCTAGAAGAGAAACTTGCAGTGTGTATCTGAAATAGGGCCATAGTAAATTAATGATATTGTACACTAACTTTCTATATATTTTATATCGCATGATGCTGTTGTGATGATCTTGATCCCAATCCTGCTCTTGTCTAAATTTAGATCCCGACTCCAGTCCCGTTTTCAATTCCAGTCTTTCATTCAAACCTGATCAAATTTTTCCATTTTAAAAGAAATTTCAATTTTCATGCAGGAACCTTAAATATTTCTGGGAGTAAAAATATTCTATGTGTAGCCTAAAATCCTTATCTACCTTCTAGTGAAAGACCCTTTGTTGATGGTGACACCATTACCAAATATTGCCTAGACAAACAGACAATCAATTTAAATAGTTTTAGGTTCTTGATATTTTTGAAAAGCACTTGATCTTAAAAAAAAAGAACTCAATTATTATAAATCACAAACAGATACTCCAATTTCATGTGTATAAATCACATTTTAACTATAAAGTTTGGGTCTCCTCTAAGAGGTTATTGGACTAATATCCGCCCACTGGCCTATTTTTGAGGAATTTGCTTTAGCAAATAATAGTAATTTTTTCCAATGCACAGATTTCAACACTTTTATACACAATAAAATGATAATATTTCAATCTTGATTGATTAAAAATTGTTGATCTCGGCTTGAGATTCAAATGTGCTGCCTCAATTATAAGCAAATGTGCTAACCAATAGACTATTGCTGTTTAAATTGGTTGAAATATAGCAACATAATTTTTTGAAGATTTAATATAATATGAAATACCTACCTTCTACTACTAACTTCATCTCTTGTCATATCGACTTTGAACGCAATAGGCTCTCCTTCTTCAACATGTTGTTCTTTAGGTAAAATTATAACAGTCTGTTTCCAGTGTGTTGGTAAGTTGAATGGACTTGTGTCTAAAATCACTGGTGCTTCATTACTGTCTTTATCGAGGTGAGGGAAATTACAACTGAACCATATACTGATGCCTTGATAAAGCCCAGTTTTATTTGCTCCTGTAAAATGAAATTTATGTGGAAATTACATGCAGAAAATATTTCCCATTATAATAATTTAATAATAATTTGCTGCACTAACCTACAACATGTTGTACAGAGAATGAATCTAAATCACTAACTTTGTCCCATCTTAGATCAATCCAACACATAGTGACTTCAGTTCCAATCAAATGCTGAGGCTGAAGAATAGTTATCTCGGGTTTACTATGCTTACTTTCTCTTAAAAGTTTAGCGAAGGTAGTCATTGACACGCCATGAACATTTTCCCATTGCTCATATAAACTTGGCACACTAAACATAAATAATTTGTTATATTAATGCATTACCTTGGATAATCTTTAATGATTTTTAACTTATTAAGATTTCTCACCTACATGGTGCCACAAATATTGCTGCAGTCTCTGGAAATATTACACCATCTTCTTTTAAGAACATATCTCTAGCGGTTAGTACAGAATCTAACATTCCTTCATGAAGTAAATAAAATCCCATCCACTCTGAGACTATGATGTCAACTTTTTTATCGTCTGATAATATTACATCTTCTACTTTATTGTGGATTACCTAAACAAAACAGTTTTCACAAAATATTTTGTTTTTATGTGATCTGAATAATATGCTTCAATTTAATACCTCAATGATATTTTGATAATTATTTTCTTTGACAATTTTCATAGCTAATTTTGCCATGTTACTAGCTTCGATAGCATAAACTTTACCAGCACCAACTTGGGCACAGAATATTGACAGTATTCCTGTGCCGCACCCTACATCCATTACTACTTTGTCTTTAAAAAAGTTCTTGTTATTAAATATTGCATTTTTGTATGCTAATGTTCTTGGCGAATCCTCTATCATTAAACGATGAACCTATATTTACAAAATAAATTATACATATACATTACACTGTTTTAAAAATATTACTCATTGTGAGAAAAATGGGGTATATTTTAAACACCTAAAAATCAAGGAATCGCATGAAATAACTAATGACAGTGAATGAAGCAAAAGGTATGTTTGGTCAAATGGAGGTATATGGTTTTTTTCTAACCCATTAAGGAAAAAACTATATATCTCCTTACCTCTTCATGGCAGGACTATATATGATAACTATTTTAGAGGTGTTAAAATATTAAGTAAGAAAATTTCCAATGATTTTAGACATCACTATATAAGCGATCCTTTTGAAAGCAAATTATAGTACGAAGCTAAAGATCATATTGAATTTATATATTTTGTCCTGCTTAACAAATCTAAGTCACATTTCAATATTGACTAACAAGACTAAAACATCCTGTCATGTGAGCATGCCATGAAATGTATCCTGAAACTGACACAGCACAAAATGTACTGACAATGTAATGAAACGAAATTCCCAGGCGCACTGCAACATGTTTTGACATGGAAGTGAAAGTGGCTAAATCACATAATTAGATATCATGATAAAAGATGGACATTACCAACAATAAAGTGGGTTGGTCACTGGAAAAAAAATGGGGCAGCTAAATAAAGTCTGACATAAAAACAGCTAAGAAAAACTGAAAGATTAAGTGAGAAATGGAAAAAGATGGTGGAGGCTTTTATTCTATGAGGGTCATACAATATACCAATACTACTACCATATGGATAAATAAAACTGATATATATACATATATATATATATATATATATATATATAAGCATTCATAAAAAAAGGCCACAATGTAGACTTAATTGTTCAAACAGACCTTCATTTCTAACAATATATTTTAATTTAAATTATAAATATTGTATATAATACAAGATATCCTTCCATTTCCTGTGTCAACAAACTAAGGAAACATTTAAACCCATCCCAAGCCTCCTTATATAATATTTAAACACCTTTGAATGAATTGACTTATAACAAACATGAAAGTACAATTGTGATTTGTGTAATTTTTATTAACTGTAAAGCTAGTGATAACATTTGTCATTAACCCGTTACTTCCCAAGCATCGAAAACATTGGAATTTTTTGATCAATTCTTTAAATTGGGTTCTTGATACTAAGAAAAATAAATTAAATTAAAAAAAAATTAAAGTACCTTAGATGCTGAGTCAGCCTGTCCTATAAATATGACAATGGGAATTAGTGATATGAAAGCCAAGAAAGGTTAGATAATTAACTTTATTTGAAAACTATGCCACAAACAGTTAAAACGACATTTTAATTGTTTATTTTGTATGATATGGTATAAAACAATCACTGCAAAGTATTTTATTGCATTCAGCACAAAAGGTTAGAGGTTTTTTACAGCCTTGTCCTTGCCATCGCCTCTGTTTGCCCCTTTTCGTCATATAGTGGCCAATATTGTCAAATCTGACAGGTTCTAAAAGTACTTTGAAGAACCAGGAGTAGGTTTACATGTGCTACCTTCCGATTTTTCATCCAAGAAAAGCAAACTCTTCGTCTGAAATCTAGAAGAGGGATAGTCTCATCCTTATTTACGCTGTTAATCCATGCATTCACTAGAGACATGTCTAAAACGCGAATGACTAGAGGCCAATACCATTTCTTACCCCTAAAACGGATTGATATTTAGAAATCAACCAATCATGTTTATCGACTCTCCCATATTTTTATTATAATTATGAATAAGTCTTGGCTGATTCACGGATACTTTGGCCTTCTCTGTCTTTAAGTATCTATTTGTTTTACAAAAGGTTCAACAGTCTCAAAATTAGTCAAAAGACATACTACATTGTTATCATGCCATTTGACGATAATATTTCATTGTTTTATCAAAACGATGATCGGAATAACCTCGATGTTTCTTTTTCATTTCTTTTTGTCATGATAGGACATTTCTTAGTCCTATTATCTCTGACTGTCCCAGTAGCTCTGAACCCTTGAGATTTCAAATCAATCAACAATTGTACTCTGCTGAAAAAGTTATCGAAATATACTTCATGGGCACTGAGATCCATACATACTGCAAGCAACTTTTTACCACTCTTGAACCCAAGCCATCGGCAGTACCAGCAAAGATTTGAGTTTCTTATCTGTATATAGAGAAAGTTATAACAATACCCGCTGACTCCACACAGTGCCCAAAGCTTGTACCCGAACCTTACTGGTTTACCTTTTATAAACTGTTTGATCAATCGTGCATGAAAATTCTACTTGACCAGCTACATCTGACACCGGTATAACTCCCATGTCGTCGTCAGGACCTTCTTCTATGTCAGTCACCTCATCTACTTCGTCCGAGGCAATATGGCAACTTCAATATCATTTAAATCCTCCTCACTACAATCTTCAAGATCTTGAAGATAGTCTGCATTTCTGATATCTTCAAAGCTTGTTTGTATTTTTTTTCACTGGATCCATCTATAAATAACAAAACATACTGTACCTACACGCTTATCAAACAACGAATAATGTGACAAAAGACAAAATAAAATATTTTACTCACCTTCGACACCTTACTATTCACTAATTGTAACAATAGTTCGATAAATAATATCACAATCGGGTCAAAGACATGTAATATGTTCAGCGTAAACTTCTCGAGTGATTATAGTAAACAAAAATCCCGCAAGAAACGAACAGTGGACACGCTTGAACCTGCACTTGAGCGCAACAAGATCGAACGATTTCACGGCAAGCAGTATACATGTGTTCCCAGTGTCATATCTATAGTACGGCTTATTTTAAACGTAATAGAAAATTTTCTGAACATATTTTATTTTATTTTTATTAATTATATAATTGGTAAGGGCCTAAGAATAAATTTTATGTACTTTGAAGTTGGTAGTTTTTCATACAGTATAAAAAAAACAAAATACTCTTTTGACGAACAAAATGATAAATTTCAAAATTTATATTTAATTTGAGTAAAATTTTTCACAGCAAAAAAATATATTTTACTAGAAAATGAGTATATAAAAGAGAATTTTATCACAAACTATAGAAATAAAAGGGCTAATGTAAAAAAAAAAAAATATTGAATATGGTGTCTTATAAATAGGACAGTGGGGAGGAATGGGTTAACAAAAAAGAAAAATACAAAATATTAAGTATACCTACTTACAGTAATTGAAATTATATGTGAAATGACTATTCTGTATTATGATTAATAATTTACAAAAAAAAAGTCCTGAAAATTTCTGGGATCAAGTGCATTATCTTTTTACTTAATTGTAAGTCAATGCATAATAACTAAGTGGTTAGGGTAAGAATGCCTGGTGACTGCTCCAAATGAGCGGAATAAGCGTGTAGTCCGTGTATAAATTCCCACACTTATTAGTGCAGGTATCTTATGATTTAGACCATAAAATTTACAATTTCCTTCATTTCCTAGCTTAGTGGCATAAATATCTATAAAGACCTCTCATAACTTCCTGCCCCTATCAGGACTACATTCTTGGTAAAAGTATGACACCAACATTTAATTCTGTTTGTATTTAAAAGATTCTATTATTATATGTTTCAAGTCAAAGAACATTTTTTTAATTAAGTACATGAATTGTAAACGGTAAAACTATCACGTATGGTCTGTTCTTTTTTTATTAGGTACCTATATAGTGTTTCCTAGCAATTCGTTTAAAAAATGGCTTATCATCTTTGTAAATCATGTAATGTTATTAATATTTAAGGAGTCGATTTTGTCTCGTTATTTCTACTCAATATTAAAAAAAAATAACCTCCAAATTCTCATAGCTGGAAAAATAATCATTCTCATCCAAATTTTCAACATCCACATTCATTTCGTTTGAAATATATTGCAAGTAATTGGATAATAGGTATATAATATTTTAAAATACAAATAAAATTATTTAATTTTACAGCGACCCACAGGCGAAAAAAATTACAAATTCCACACCCTACTCAAACGTGAATTTTATCTTTTCTGTGACCAGTGACTTTCACTGACATTTACACAGATTACATTGTCACATTTTTGTATAAAGATGTCAAATGAAGGTTGTGGACTTAGAGATTAACATAGAGTCGTAATTCGCGATTTTGCTTTAAGGCGAGCAAGAGATGGCGCTTGTAAAGAAAATAATGAATATGCGTATATAAATCTATAAGTAGCAGCACTAAAAGCTTAAAGCTTTGCTACACTATGTTCTTCGCGCTATTCATCGTGCTGCCGCAATTTTACCCTCTGCCCACACACTGCCTTACACACAATGAATCGTGACGCTTCGCACTAGGTCGTTTACCTTTGCAACACAATATGTTGGCACTTTGGAAGAGCGCGTGCTATGCATTTTTTGTATAGCTAATTATATCAATGTCATAAAAAGAAATACACCTCGTCGTCGTTGTCCTCGACAAAGGAGTTGGTGAATGATATCTATTCAACGCAAAAAAACACTAAGTAAAAATATTCAAAGTATTATAGATAGAAGACGGGCTTTAAAATCTGTGCCATAGTCCCCGTACCATCTTTTTTATTTTAGAATTCGCGTCGCACGACAAAACATGATTTTTCTGCCATAAACATTTGCTATATAATTAGTTATTATATACTTTTATTTTTTCATTTTTTATAAGTGCAGTGTGAACATTTTTATAAAAACTAAATTGCGAGAGTTCTGGAATTTCTGTTGAATGTGAACAACATATTTCGAATACTAGTTATATAAAATTGAACCATTGATTAAAAAATATGGTACTCAAATGATAATCGCTACACCACCAAAAATACATTTAGCAATAACGTTACGCTATTTCGCCAAAAGAGACAGTCATTGACGTCTTCATTTTCTTTTCAAGGTTTCATAATCATCTCTTTAATAGTACCTGAAGTTTGCAAAGGAAATAACTTTGTTCTAAAAGATCAAATTAAAGTATGAAAAACTCTATTCTTTGTAAATATATTTTAAAAATGTAAAAAACAATATTTAGAAAAATATTCATTCAACATTCAAGAACGCAATCTCTATATTATTTCCAGATCTTATGACAGATAAAAAATAATTTTGTTTTGAAGTTTTGATGTACCAGTGACAATTTTTTTTGTGTTTTGTGAAGTTTTTTGATAATATAGGGCCAGGGAAAAAATTTTTTCGTATTTGAAAAGTGAAAAGTTGCAGTATAATATATTTAGTTGTGCTGTTTGTATCTAGCTAGTTTGATACCATTAAATATACGACATTTTAGAAAAGAAAAACGAAAAAAAAAATGGCGTCTCGCTATTTTTCTATTGTTTTTCTGCCCACTAAAATGAGTGACACTAACAGAAATTCTATATATTTTCAAGTTTAATTACAAAAAAGAGAAAAACGCTACATAAGTCGCAAAAAAATTGTGACGCTTATGAATTTAATACAGTGTCGGTAAAGTAGCACGAATATGATTCAAACGTTTTCAGTTCGCTAATTTTAATGTCAAAGATGAATCTCGCTCTGGTCGACCTATTGATAAAATAAATGCCATTTTGAAAAACGTAGAGCAAGGTCGGTGAATTAATTCTTACAATATAGCTAAAGAGCTGGGATTGACCATAAAACAGTTTTGAGCCATTTGAAAAAGCTGAATATACAAAATAGTTCGACACTTGGTTCCTACAGGAACTCACTGAAAGAAATCTATTGAATCGTGTACTCATATGCGATTCTCCATTGAAACGTTTTTGAAAAGATTGATGACTGGTGACGAAAAATTGGTTACCTACGACAAGAATGGGCCATGGTAGAAAGCCAAGCAAGGTCCTCAGACTATAGTGAAAGCCGGATCAACTCGCAATAAGTTGATGTTGTATGTATGATGCGATTGGAAGAGTATTATGAGCTTTTACCGCCGGATAAAACCATTAATTTGAATCTCTACTACCAACAGCTGATGAGACTTAAGCAAGAAGTAGAGAAAAAAAAACGGTTGGCATTGATCAACAGAAACAGTGTTAATGCATCCTTCATATATTCCTGACCTTGTACCTTTAGATTTTCACCTGTTTCGGTCACTTCAAAATTTTTAGGTAACATTAACATCAAGAGGTCCTCTCTTGATGCTGTCAAAACTACTTGTCACAGTTTTTTGATATGAAGTCCAAAAATTTTTACATCAATAAACAAGTTGTTAAACAATAATATATAACTAAATGTAAATATAACGTGATGAAGAATTATCTTGAATTTGTATATAATATGCGAAAAAGAAGTCTGCCAACTTGCACTATTTTCTGGTATTATTATTGTAATTGAAAATGGTGGAAGAGTGGTTGGAGATGGTGGAATAGTATTGATTGAAAACCGTGGAATGTTGAAAATTGAAAGTTGATAAGTGAAATTGACGAGATCGTGAAATGGTTTAGAGATCCCGGAATAATGTAAATTTGAGCTGGTGTTAAAGATAATGAGTACGGTAAAAAAATTGTCGTTGATAAGATCTAGTATCTTCCATAAGTAAACCATCAGTTTTATACATAATTCTTTGATAAATCTCATCTGCAAAATTTCTTATCTTTGTTTCAAAAAGTTTGACAGACATGTCACATACGATTTCTCCTTATTTTATTTTACTCAAAATATTGTTCAAAGCTGGAAACTATTATTTGTTTGTGTTTTTTTGAGAATCATCTATTTCAGAGTTACATCAGCTACACATATATACATATTATAAAATATGAGGAAAAATTGTCTTGAATTTGTATATAAAATACGAAAATGCTTTTTCCCTGACTTAATATTTTTCTCTATCTAAACGACCAGGATTGTATATCTCTAGTCAACTCCACTATCGTTGTCAATGTCAATTTTATAACTGTCAGTTAAAAATTATACTTGTCAAAATGTCGGTAGAGATATTGGCATTTGTTACATTAATTTAATGTTACAAATATAAATATCTTTAAAACTAACTTAGTTAACTGCCAATTGTGGAGTTGAAAGAATGTATTTTGACGTGTTTAGCTTTTAACTTTTACAATTAACAGTTAATTATTATTTTAATAAAGAAATTGACGCACACCGCTGTCAATACGTAGCGATAAATGCCGATTACAAGATTATATGTGTAGATAACACTAGTATTAAAATATTACCTCATAAATTAATTCCTTTTTGTACTAATATTTTGATGTATACGGTATTTTTAGGTCGCTATTTCATAATGTTGCCATTATTAGAAGATGTATCATTATGATTTCTTAACCTAATAATCATTCTTTCATTTTATATAAGTTCGGCTTGTTTCCACTAAGAACAAATCGGATGGATTATAGTTTCTAATTATAGATCAAGACATTTAGATTAGGAAAAAATCTAATTATCATAAAAATTAAAGATTATTTATATTTTTAGAAAATAAATCTTAAAAAATATTAAGTCACGTGACAGTAAACACCAATCAGAAAGTGTGACGTCACGGCTCTACAAACATCTGCTGTCGTTGACGTTTTCATTCATACAACAAAGATAGCCTCCTGCCATTTTCATTATAATTTCTCGTTTTATCCCTTTTTAACACGTAAATACAGTTATTCTTAGTCATATAGTGAAAGACAAACAGATATCATCATTGAATCAGGATTTAGCAGCAAATAGCAATAACTTGCCCAGAGTTGACGCCGTTATGCTTGGTACATTTTTCGCATCAAATAGAGACTTTTGCTCATCGGAATTCCGCAATGTTAAAGCTTCAATGTAAGTATAATATATTTATTAGAAGTTTAGATATAAATATTTATGTTTTATTACCGATTATTGATTTTTATGTATTGTTGTTTGAATACAACTGACATATTCTAAATAAGACAATAAACACTTTGACTTTGACGATTATAAAATAGATAACCTTAAATAGTATATTATTGTTTTAATGTATATTTACATCACATTTACATTACCTACACTATGTTGAGCGGAATACTTACATCGAAATGATCTTCACAAAAGTACATTGTTGAGTTTGTTGAAAACAATGACTATCATTCCTCCTTGCAAGTGTTAGCCACTTTTTCCGTATTTGTTGATTTCTTGGAACATATATAAATAATTTTTGGGCGTTTTATGCTTGTACTTTCACACTGAGGCACTACACAGCACTTGTAATAGTTATAAGACGGCAAATCCATTTTATTTTAAAACACTTCCAATCTTAGTAAACAAACAGTTTTGTTTGGCGAGCCGTGACGTCATTCAAGACGCCATGACAGTCTTGAGCGTTTTGACGGAAAATTAAATTGATTTTTTTAAATGCAAAATACTAATTGTAAATATTAGTTTTTCCTTAAAATATATTTTTTTTTGGATAAAATAAGTGTCTAGGTGTATAAATAACTAGTTTTTAAAATTTTGTCAACTAGCCCAGTTGGTTATTGTTTCTTCTATTTTAAGTCTTGATTGAATTTAAGATAGATCGTAGATATAGAATAATTCATTAATTGAAATTAGATTATTTTGTTTTTTTTCTTTTTCCTTTTGTTATATATAACTGCAAACTAAATGTTATTGTAGTTGTAGTTATATTTGGGATGTCTTATAAGAAATGTGTACGTACTTGCAAAAATAGTAAGTATAACTTTATTTACGCATTTCAACAATTGTGTAAAATTTGTCTGCATATATTTTCTCGTGCTAATTTTTAACATAGAAATTAAAAATCAATATACACCAATCCTTTCTAAACTACATTTAAAATTTCTTAAGATTTTTCCTAAATTAAAATGTTAGATAGTGTCTGTAATTTGAATATATTGTTTAAATTTTATTTACATATCAGTAGGAAATAGAAACTTGTTATGCAAGTCTAATGTCATGAGTTGCTACTATTCTCTTTTAATTAATTGTCTAATATTTCATTCAATAGATCAGCAAAATCAAGTTTTGCATAGATTTCCTAATCCGGCTAAGGATTTGGAACGCTTCAGAAATTGGGTGATTGCTATTGGAGATGAAATAGTTGGTTTAACAAATAAATTTATCTATAAAAGTAGAAGAGTCTGTAACATTCATTTCGAAAACAAATATACCTGGGGGGAACAGCAGGTTGGGTCCTACTGCTGTACCTACATTGTACATGCCAAGATGTCATGTGCATTCACCATTAGGTAATTATGAAATTTTTCTTGCAGTGAAAAGTACACTTTTGCATGCCTAGCTTGTATTTATCTCACATTTTATCCTCAACATATCAGCATGTACAATTTTGCATTAAAATAATTTTTATATTTTTTTTTTTTTGAGTTAAACAGGGCATCTATATTAATAAGTTTGTTTTAACTTAATAATTAGATACTTTAAATTATAGAATAATTATTGCATTTTGTAATTCATTTATTTGAGTATATACAGTTGAACCTCGATAAGTTAAAGTCCAAGGGAAACACAAAATATTTTAAGTTATAGAGGTTTTAAGTTATCAAGGGTCTATGTTAGAGATAGGTTAATATAGAGGTAGGTATGTACATATGTATGTATGTACCCTTGTTCCACCCTTTATCAGCGTATGTGAGTGTTGTTAGTTTTCTTTTCGAACTTATTTTAAGCCAGTTTTATCACACAGTAAGTAAAGTGATCTTTCCAGGACAATGATCAAAAACTTATGATCCAAGGCTTACTTATGTCTTAAGGCTAACCGCCGCAAAGCTTTAAAGAATTTCGAAGAAGCAAACAATAGGTGACATATGTATTGTTTACGTTAACAATTTAACTAGTGAACACGTGCAAGCAATAAATACCGAAACATTCTGTTTTGCACACGCTTAAAATGACTCATTGACAAACAATTTTATGTTATAGAGGTTGTGGAAACATTTTTTTAAGTTACTGAGGGCCAATACAGAGATTACTTATTTAAGTTATAGAGGTTGTGTATTTTAAGTTATAGAGGTTTTGGGCTCTGATGGGAAGGGAACATATTATTTTTTGAAGTTATAGAGGTTTTTAAGTTACCGAGGTTTGAGTTATCGAGGTTCTACTGTACAAGGTTGGGGAAAAAGTTTTTTCATGTTTTTATACAAATTTAAGATATTTTTTCATCATTTATATTAAATTATATACACATGTATATGCTATTTTGATTAATAAATTGTTGCCATTTTGTAAGTAGTGACATTATCCCAATGCTATTAAAATTTTGGGACTTTTGATCAAAAAACCGCAACAAGTATTTTGAGTCCTCTCTTAATGTTAAACCTAACACTACCTAAAGAATTCTGAAGAGACCGAAACAGATGAAAATCTGAAGGTGCAAGGTTAGGGCTAGATGGTGGATGCATCAACACTCTTTCTGCTAATCAATTATGGCCCTTTTTTTATCTCTAGCTCTTGCTTGAGTTTCATCACTTGTTTCCAGTAGAGGTCCGAATTTATAGATTTACTCAGTGGTAAAAGTTCACAATGAATAATCTTCTAATCACACCATACACATAGCATCAGCTTATTGTGAGTTAATCTAGTTTCCACTATAGTCTGTAGAGCTTACTTGCCTTTTAGCCATGACTTTTTATGCACGTTTTTGTCGAAGATTTATCATCATCAGTAGTTAATCTTTTCAAAAACAGTTCTGTTTCACTATGTTTCGCAATCGATATTCGCAAATTGGTACACAATTTATTAGATTTCTTTCATTGAGCTTGTGTGGGACTTAAGTATTTGTATATCCAGCAAATCAAATGGGTTAAAACTGTTTTGTGGTCAATTCCCAGCTCTTCAGTTATGTAGTAAGAACTAATATATCAATCTTGTTCTAATTTGTCTAAAATGACATTGACTTTATGTCGACCAGAGCAGGGTTCATCTTTGACATCAAAATTACTGGGCTGAAAATATTTGAACCAGTTTTGTGCTATTCTTACCAACACTGCCCTAGATTCATAAACGTCACAAATTTTTTTCACGGCTTGTTTCGCATTTTCCTATTTTTTGTGTTATAGATTCACACATTTTGGTGGACATAAAAACAAAAAAAAAAATGGCGAGACAATTTTTTACTTTCTTTTTGGATCTTGCATTTTATTTTGTAGTTCGGAAGTGTCAGACAGTATTTAATTTTTTAGAAATAAAGAATATGCTTGAAATATGCTTGCAACGCTTTTTCTTAAAGCGAAAAAGCGTTGCAAGCACTGTCCATCACTTAGCCATCAGATTTCTGAATGTAAAAAGTCCCTAAATATTCTGTGTCAAAGCCATGTTTCCATCTCTAATGAAATTGGTTATCCTGACAACAACTTTCGTAACATTCATTTGACGCAAAGATTTTCCACATAAGGCTTCTTGATGTATGATGCAGTGAAACAATGGGCAATCAATACCATTTTGTTTTAGAAGTCCCGCGAATCCTGTCACTGTCCCTGTCATAGCTTTTGCCCCATCAGTCATAATACAAGAACACTTAAGAAATCCTCCGTACTGTACTATAGTTTTGTTAACTGCTTCATATATATCACTGCCTTTAGTTGTCCATGTAATGGTACTAAATCCAGCATTTCTTCCGTGATTGTAAAATCTTTCGAAATGCAAAGCATGAAGATTATTAATTGACTGATATTGGTCTGGTCAGTACTTTACTTCAAACATATTGAAGAGTACTCGCAATCTACAAAGCAATCACATAAACTTTTAGAAATATCGTTACCCATGTCATCTATTCGTCGCGCCAGCGTTTGATGAGATAGTGCTACAGATTCAAACTTTTCCGCCAATTTCAGCTACATGAAGCATTTAGCCATTTTAACTGCACATTTTTTTTATTAAAGTTCCATCACTAAATGGCTTTTTAGCTCTGGCTAATTGTAATGAAACTTCATATGAGGCAGCCAAACTTTGTTAATTCTCTGTACTTACTTTTGAAAACATACTTCTGTTTACTATATTAGTTTTTTTTTGTACTCAGCTACCATAACTTTTCTTGCTTCACTGACATATTTTTTATGCTTTTCTTCATGTAAAGAAGTATAGTGTCATTTAACATTATATTCTTTACTTACAGACAAAACTTGCATACAAATCATACACTGAATTTTATTGTTATTGTTGGAGATAAAATAATCTAACTCCCATTTCTCATTGAATGTATGGTGTTCTTCACTTAACTTCCGCTTCTTTGCAGATATGATGAGATTAAAATTTCGATTTACTTAAACACAAAGCGAGCGCAATAACAAAGTTTAAAGTAATTAAAAAGTCTTCAATAACTTGAGAGTAATCTTGCATAATCAAAACTTTTGTTGCGTTGAATGACAAATGACTAACAATGCCCTGAACATCGTTCGGGGATTCTCGTACTGTGTACCTATTTTGTGTTCGGGGAACTCCTCGAATTTACGGCGTAATCGAATGCATACCCAAAACATTTGAATTTCGTCGCAAGGAAAATAATTTGCTTATTAATGCATTTAAACAAAGAAGATAAAAAAGATTCTGCGGGCCGCACCAACTCAAGCCGTGGGCCGCAAGCGGACCAGGATTCATTCGAAAACATGAGTGGGATTATAAGGGTATATACTGCTAGACCGGAATCCACTTTTTATGTTTTGTTTGATTAATATCAAACCCATTAATTGTTTTAATAGTATTGGAAAATTATACTTATTTCATGAATTTTAAAGAGCATTTTCCGTTTTGAATGTAAGTATTTAAACTAGTTCACCAATGTTTCTTCATGGGCCCAAAAAGGCCACATCTGATGCTTATGTAAGATGAGTAGAATTTGGGGGAAGAAAAATAAATTATATATCATATTGCTCACACCATTCTATAACATTTAGGCTTAAATGGCTTGTTGTTTCTGTGAATTACTTTAGTCCCCTCCATTTTTTTGGCCACGCTACTATAAGTCTATAGAATCAGTCTTTAAAAATAACCTCATCGAACCAACCAGATTTGCTCTTGCTATACCTTGCTGATTCTGGTCCTTTATTAATCCATTAATTCCACATATTGTTCGCCTTATATACCATATAAGGCGAAAGACAACTACCATCTGCTGTGATAGCAAACATCACAGAAATACTGCCTTTCGTGGAGTTTATTATTCTTTCAGGCTATTTAGTGGAGCGGCGAAACTTACATTTACAGGAACCAGGGTTATCCGTTAGATTCGTTTCATCATAATTCATGATACGAGGCGGAGGAATATCTTTTACATTCTCTTGTAAGTTGATAAAATTTTTTTTCATTTCATTGGAACTTTTCTCTGCTCGTACACATTTAATGTTTTGTATGGATCTCAAAGTAAGATTTTCCTTATGTCAACAAATAAAATTTTGAGCTCAAAATTCTCCTGGCATTTTTTTATTAAAAACAAATTCCCTATTGTTCTTTTTCCAATACTGATACACAATTATTCTTAAATCTAGCATTGTCATTGGACTTTCAAATTCAGCTGCGACTATTAGACATTTTATAATTTTATTCTTTTAAGAATTCGCTTTATTGGCAATAGTTCTGCATGAAATACCAAACTGATTTTCAGCATCATAAGTCGAAATTTGTTTTTTTTTTTTCATCAAATTCACAGCTAAATTTAACATATCCTGTGTGTAATTTCTGTATCTTCTTCATCCTAACTTTCTTTGGTCCCATTTGATTTTCAATGGTAATTTTTTTGATCCGGTTTCTTTGATTTTTTAGGAGCCATTTTTAACACGCCTTTGTAAGGTTGGGTTGTACGTACGTATGTAACGGAATCTTTGAGCTTAATTTTTTACCGGTTTCTAGAAGTCTGATCAATTTGAAACTTTGCACATGTCTTAAGGACCGATGGCAATTCAATAATTCGATAAAAATTTTGTATTATACTGATTAGGATTGTCAGGATTAATAAATTTCTTAAAGGATCTCTGTATAAAAGTAACAAAGATGGAGCGTGAACTGCGCTTGCGTACAGTTTCGGACTCTTCGCTTGTGGCACTCAGCTCAGTACAACAGAGCTGGAGACTATGGAGTACTATACACTGTGTATAGTACTCCATACCGGACACTTTTTCAAGGTATCTGTGTTTTTATCTCGTTTAGTCCTCATACATATGTAAGTTCTGGTGAGTCTAATAAGCACATACTAGTATTTATGATATTTATAATCTATTGATAACCGTGATTCAGAAAAAGCATCTACTTTGTAACAAAATAGTCCGGACTGAAATTTAAATTTATTTATTTTGCGAAACAAAATGTGGTGAACAGTACAGCTTTGGACTTACAAGTAGACAAAGAAGGAATTAAATCTAATACACATAAGTAAAAAATAAAATAACATTTAAAAAACTAAAAGAACACACTTTTAAAATTAATTGAACTAAAAAATTCAAAATAAAACTAGTAATCAATTAATAAAATCACATTATTGTACAAAAAGCGTGGGGGGCTTGATTTCAATTGTTGTAAATATTTTATCAATAATTAATTATATCTGTAGTTATTATAACAAGCACCTCATGTATCTTGTACAATAATATGATTTTTTTAATTGATTACTACAGTTTTATTTTGATTTTTTTTAGTTCGAATGTTTTTTAAAACAGGTTTTTTAGTTTTTTAAACTACAATTTATTCTAAAATAAAATGAAATAATTCATTACTTTTATAACACAAAACAAGGATGTCTAAATATTAAATAATTTATATATTTGGTAAAATTTAAGCATACATAACCATTACAAAGTTGTATTTGTGTATTACAAACCTAACCTAACCTAACCTAATTGTGGTATTTTTAGATAAAGTGAACAAGAAAACTCGGAAGTATTTTTGCCTAGCTAGATATTATCGCAAATAACCATCGTAAAGTGTTATATTAATTAATAATACATGAACAATACATTTAAATGTAATTCAAGATTTACCGTGTGGTATTCTGTACACAATTATTTACACAGTACACAGAAGTTTCGGGAGCACTCGAGCCATAGATAATACACTATATGGTAGTTATAGATACGCCACTCTTGTTTTCATTTTCAAATACGCAATCCCCGTATCATAGATGGCACTGTTTTTAGCTCACATACGTGCCACTAGATGGCGCTGTTATATTGTTAATAATGGCCGCTAGATGCCACTTCTTGTTTTCGATTTTGAATTTGGGATATTAAGATGACATAATACTTAAAATCTAGATGGATACGATTTTATCCATCTAAGATTTTAAGTAACATGTCATCCTTGTAAATAAAAGAAATTATAATCAGGACTTTTTATTTTTCTTACGTAACATGTAATAATTTGCCGCTTGCACTTTTATTAAGTCATTATTATCAAATTTTAATAATTTTCCTTGTAATATTCGATTGATGTTTGTGCACCAACTGTTAATGACAACATCTATTATTAAATTTAGCATATATTTATAGACTTCGTCTTTATGAACGTTACATGTCAGAACGATTTATTACAAAAAATGTTTGCCATAAATATGATTTTTGTCTCAAATTTTTTGCTGAGGATTTTCTCGTAAACACGTTTGAATAATTACATAAATGTCATTTAGAAAATTACACAAATTAGTTGATGGGTAATGTAGAGATTTTTGTGAAGTCTCTTTCATAAATAAAAGACTGGGGTTGTGGAGGAGTTGTATTACTTAACTCCATTTTGCATTTATGGCAATTTTACATATTTTAATTTTGGTTTTTAATTATATACCCAGCTACATAAGTTTTGCTTCATTATGTATTTCTGAATCATTATTTTTTCAAAATCTGCCAATAAATTTTCAAATGAATTTATTTCAAAGTTTTCGTTATTTTCCATATCTACATTATAATTTTTATTAGTAAGCATATATTTTAATGATTGTAACGGTTTATTATTGTCACGTTCACAGTTAGCGCCTACAGCATGGGTTGATGTGTAATTATTAATTAAAAGTGTCTTAAATGCATTAATGAATTGCAAACACGTCGGAGAGTTATTTCTAATACCATTACTCCTAATGTTACCAAAAAAATTTTCAAGGGGGTCTTGATTAAAATTTCTTGTTAATAAACTGGTAATTGCAAACTTTTCTTTTTAAAATATAAACATTTCCTTAAAATGTTTATATTATGGATCCAATTTTTAAAGATGGTACTTGTTTATATTGAATTTCAGTAGTGCCTTTCTTATTTTTACTAAAGTTTTAAATCGCATTGACTCTAAAATTGGTAATATTTCATTCCAAAATTTAAAATGTGGAGAACTTTGTTTAAGACACCCTTTGAAAATTTTTGCAGAGTTTTGGTATGAATGGCCATTAAATGAATCAAATAATTTATCCATTATCAAAGAAACCCGCCGTCGCCAGACACCTTTGGGAAGTATGTTGTGATCTAAAACAAAATAAAATAAATATTAACTTCATTCAGGTAAATAATTTTATAAAAATGCTTATCACAATATAGCAAGTACAAATCTAAAACATATTTTGAAAACACATTTTATAAATATTATTAAGTGATTACAGAAATTTGATAACAATGACATAGCACAATCAAAAAGTACAAATAATGTTTGAAAATACTTTTTGTGATGATATGCAAATCTTTTACCATATTTATGTAAAATAGTTTTATATTTTTTCAAAATGTTGTGGACTGTGTCATTCATGATTTCTGTTATTAAATATAAAACATATTTAATAACAGAATTGATACAGGTTAGCCTAAAAGTGACATCAAAGAGAAGAAACTAGATTCCTCAGTCCCAGGGTACTCAAAAATACCCCATATATCTTTTATAGTATCTAGATCCGTGAATATGCCATGCCACTAATAATGATTGGCAAGTCACAACCTATTGAATACATTTTAGCAATAAGAAATAGTTTAGTAAGGATCCAACCCACAAAATTAATGAAAATGAGTTGAGAACTACTGAAAAGATACCGATCCACAGATTAGGTTAATATTGCTTTTTCTGTATATATGAATCCAAACTACTTGGGTTGTTACACAAGTCAGAAATCAAACAAGTCTGTCTTTACAAATTTAACTATAATAGACTAAATTGATTGATGATTAACAATCAGTTTTCTATTTTTTATACTTAAAATAAATTTAAATTAATAATTTAACACAGACAATCAAAAATAACTGTAATAAATTTTAGTTTATACATACTATTTATTATGAAATATTGTAAAAGCATTATTGGAGGCACAAATTAATAGTCTATATCGAAACTAGGTTCAAATTTATGTAACTAATGCTTCTGTTAATTAAAAAACATTATAGATGCAAAATTAAGTTAGACTTTTAGCTCTCCTATAACATTTCCAAATTATCTATAGTCACCATGCAAATACATAAGAGTTTTATAAGTTTTAAACTTACTTGCTAAAACCTCATTGCAGCCGACACCCTTTGGCTAAAACCTGAGCTGCAACACTGACTTTCATTTTAGGTATTTTATCTTTGTTTACATGTTGCTCTGTTAGCTTGTTAACTAAACGTATCTCATGTTCACCAACATCTACTTCTAATAACATTTGAGGTGCTCCCATTTTGCATATTTTACTTCACCATTATGAACAAATCTCAAATCTTTTGTTAATAAATTATTTCTCATTCCTTTCAGGAGATGAGGTGCATCATAAATAGGAAATATTTTTGTATTATCAATTTCAAAGGCTAAGCTTTTATATTCTTGTTCCGACTTTAAGTACTTTTGTTTAGTTTCTGCTATAAGACTATTAATGGCACTAATATTTGTTTTAGTTTGATCACAAACAGTTGCAACTATTCGCAATCCTGTGTTATGTAATTGTTTCACAACTGTTTTAATTAAATCTTTTAAAATAATACTTTTAGTTGTGCTTTGACAATAAGTAAAACAGACTGGTTGCTTATATTTACTTTTAATACCCTTTATCATGAACACTAAAGCATGATCTGCAATATTATTGGTTTTTTTCCCAAAATCTTCAAAACCTATTATTTTATCATTTTTTATTATAAAATAGCCCGATGTTAAGGCTACTTCATCAAATATTAACGTGCAGAGTTTTGTTCTTCAGACATTTTTTGACTCTTTTCTTTAAATTTTTAATTATGATGTCATTTATTCCGGTTTTAAAACGATTATGCTCAAGCATTTTGTAAAACTCTTTCGATGGTAAAGAGAACAATCTTCTCAAAAGGTTGTAAGCCTTTTGACTTTGTTTGTAAACAGTCAGAGCTAAAATTTTTCTTCAAGAGTATACCGTCTGCCTCTAGGCATTTTATTCAAAGATTTAAATTGCATGCCCGTAAATATTTTCGCTGGCTCAGGTAGCTTCTCTATTATTTTTAAAATGATTTTGTTTTGATAGTTTTTCAGCTACACATCTTTTTGTCTGATTTTTACATTTTGTACGTAATTTTAAAAGGCGTAATTTTAAGTTTACATATTCTTTACAATATTTAATGCTTCGTGGTAATGGACTTTATTCGGGTCCTGAAAAGGCAGAGACAATAATTATTAAATAATTTTAATAACAAATATTAGTTGATTTGTTTATATAAAAACATTCATTAACTTTTAGGTGTATAATAGGCATCTGAAAAATTTATATATATTACTTGAAAATATAATGTGTGACACTCATTCAACTGCTAATCCCAAGATAAGACTGAAATTTAATGACTAAAATCATTTTATTGGATATATATACATTAAAATTACTTATGATTTTAACTTGCCTGAGCACTTGGATGCATTATCTTCTGTGTGTTGAGGTTGTGTAAAGGTAAATTCCACAGTGTTTGAGCCTGATATTCCATCACTGGAAATATGTTTTGAGAAGTGGAAGCTGAAAACAAAAATTGTAATGACATTAAACTTATTTAAGTGTGTCACAATCTAAAAAGTTAAAAACCATAAACCAACTACAAAATAAACAACTAAAAAGTATAAACAAGCTATGTTCATTTACTGAGGTAATGATCACTCAACTGTGAAAAAAGAGATTTTAATTTGTGAAGCGTCAAACTTTTACTTAAGTATTATCTATTTATTCTTATCTTATTTAATGAATGTAATAAGTAGTTAGAAACAGGTAAACATATATAAGATGCTAAAATCAGAAACCTTCATAGTTGGTTAAAAGGGTTTTAGACATACTACAAGCTTAACACTTACAACTGCATTTTCATGGATATAGATTATATCTCTTAATCGATAATATTGTTGATTCTAGCCCGCTCTCAACTCTGATTATAATCCTACTCCACATTCAACTTTAACTTTAAAATCACAATGTACAATTCTGTCCCTTGTTCCGCTTTTGAATTATGGTATCGAACACAGTTCAGATTTGGATATATCAAAATTAAATATAAACAATATTACTCGGAAATAGAGTAGCTACAAGGGAAGAATTTTTAGAGATATAAATTTTTTGAGTATACTAACACAAATATGCAAACGAAGTTGGGGATGAAAATATTAATAGCTTGTTTTATTCTGCAATATTGTAGACTTCTATTGATGAAAAATTTTAGATGTGTTATCGCCATTTATAATAAACAATGTTCCATATAAATTAGTCATACCTCGCTTCATTTACTTACAGCATTTATTAAGTATTATTACATATTCCAGAAAAAAAATTGTAATTATCTGAAAACAAAGTTGGATATGACAACTGCCTGCATTAGAATTTTCTATTATATCATAAATCTATTGGTAACTAAGGAGATCTATGGACAAATGTAAGATTATTGTTTGAAATTGAAAGACATTATCCATCATGATCCAGCCCTAAAGTTGACAGTCACATTGGTGTTGATTTATATCATGCAATTATGTACTGAACATACATTTTACATTAAAACGGGGAACTACAGGAAATTTCAGACCCAATCATTTTCAATCCTGGACCTTTAAAATTCCTGAATCCAAATGATAAAGTTCTACTTGCTTCAATAGAATAATCATACTAATTTGAGTATATATAGTTAATATTTAAGTTCACATATGATTATAAATACTTACGAATATTCAAAGTCGGAATTCTGTTCTAGTAAGTCGTTTACTGGGTAAACGATAGCGTTCTTCAAAATGACTATCACAGAATCGGACATTATTATATATATATAAATCGCCTTTATCCCAGACCGCTGGTGCTAGAACTGCCTTCCATAAATTAAACCTGTCTAAATTTGGATACCGGTATGGAAACCGATGGAAAGGACCTGAAATAATGGAAGTGTTAAGTGAAAAGAGATTAAAATGGTATTTTATCATAAGATGTACAAAAAGTCTTAATATTTACCCTCAGTATCACACCCAAAATAACATTTCAAAAATTGTTTCTTCGGCATTTTAAATCGCAAAAGCAACGTTGTAATTTATGAAATCCAAAACATCAAAAGCCAAATCACTTGGGCAAACAGAATCCGGTGTATTAAAACAAGGTCAAACGTTATTTTAGATATTAAACAATTTCAAGCCAAGTCGTTAAGAAAATCCACAAATATATTACGTAGCAACCAACACAAACGCAAACAAAAAATTGACGCGACGCCATTGAATGGCCATAGGTTATAGATTATCTGTGAACGTAGACAATATAAACCAAACAAGATTTATTGATTCAGTTTCATTTATATTTTATTTGTTTGTTATACATAATTAATCTTAATTATTTAAGACCATTCTAAATAATTTAAATATAAAATTAAAATAGTCAATGATTAAATTTATTTTTGTCTTTTACCGCACTGCCACCTATTGTGAAAATTCGTAAAATTCGTGTTTGTTTCATACTGAACTATAGATGGCAATATCATTGCTATGTTTTTTGGATTATAATTTGTATGAGAGTTGCACCC